>JAULBU010031765.1:0-16356 GCA_032358235.1 Odonthalia washingtoniensis
AGAATAGGTCCCTGGAGAGTTGAAAGTACCGAAATGTGTAGAGGGAGAGGAAGAATGTATGTTCAAAGAAATGAAACGTGACGCCACAATAATTGTGACCACGGAAAGTCCGAAGAAAGATTTTATATCTGTACAATCAAGCTGGTTTCTACAGTACATCGGATACAGTTCAGAATTATTCATGACTTCTATGTCGCAGAAAGAGCGTTTGACTAGAAAGTATTGATAAACTTGGAAAGCCTTACGACGAAGGACCAGAAGGAAGTACTTTGTTTGAAGATGGGGGATGTAATGAAGTGAATGGAAATTGAGACGGATATTTGACATGAAATATCATGTAATGTGAACTAAATTATTGTATACGACCATGTTAAGTGAGGTAATTATCTTCTTCATCCTCGTCAGTATCAGTAGGTATAGATCTGAACGAATCCCTTTTCTCGTGAAAACGATTAATATAGAACTTTATCCTCGGAAATGGTAACTGTTGAGTGCACAAATCAATTCTGACATTTACCGCAATACATGTACAGATGAACATATGCTATCAAAATCAATGATATCGTACCGCTCTCCTGTTTCAAAAATATGCTCCACGGAACTTGTGTCTGCGCCACGTGTTGTGTATTAAACCTCATCAGACATATCACATCAAAGGAATATGCAGTTCAGAACTTTATCTACATTGTCCAGGGGCTGAGTGAATTTCATGTATTGTACAAAAAACAAATTCTTTCTGTCCATAGTACGGTATTGTTTCGTATGGAATAGACGAAAGACCTTTTCTATATAGTAAACGGTACTACTTATGTCACTACCCTTTATAAGGGCGAATGTATTCCTTTTCTTCTTGCCTGGACTGAACTGTTTTGTTGCAAATATGCGTTGCCTTTGACGACGATGTGGCGGAGGAGGTCTGTAATGTACAATATTTCGATAAATTTCATACTTCTGTAACGTTGGAAGATGTCCGCCAACTATATACCCTGACTTGACAAATGTAAGAGAAAATTCGGAGTTTGAAAGCAACAGATTATGGTTATAGAAGTAGGTCTGAACGAGATCCGTGAATACTGTCAGACTGGTATGTGACAAGTTTTTCAATATTGGAGTAAGAATTTTCGTTGTAGAATTGTTACACATTCCCATTCTTTGTTTTTGGCAACAACCTGTTATAACGAAACAGAAATACCTTCCGGTACCAAATATGGTGATAACTGTGTTTTACCTTCAGTCGTAGTAATCGTCCCTGTCTAATGAGGTATAGCAATCTGGATGGAAACTAGTTTTAGAAACGCAGCATGTGTTGAACTTTGAAGTATATTTGAAATTATTGGTCCCATATTTTTTACCGTTTCGTCCATTTTTGTTACCATGCTTTTGGTAGTAGTCCGATATGCCTGTTTGAAGAATGTATTGAATTGATCATAAAGTGATTCATCAATAGTATTTAGAGTTCCAAACCTAGAGAGGACTTCTACCACGTGGTCTAGTAAATGGAACTTCCAATGTGTGGATTCCAGTATCGCAATGTTTCTGAAATGTTTCTATGTATTTCAATTTGATAATTGTAATTCTGTCTCCGATGTCAGCTATCGATGCCTGTGACCATCCGAGGGAATTATTGTCGTATAGAAAAATCTTGTATTAATGTTCTGAAATTTGTGCAAATATTTGTCGAAGGAGAATAATCCTGGTAACCATTGACTCTATCGATATATCCTGCCATGTAAGGAAAAGATATATCCATAAATTTATAATATTTTTCCACTAACATTCTTCGATTTAAATTACTTTGGAAGAAACCGTTCAGATGTTGAGATTTCTTCCTTGTTGAGAAGTCAACATGAAATCCTGACGCACCGTACTGGTTTTATATTGCAGCGAGGAGTGAATTACAAGCCCGTAACAACTCCACCCGCTGCGTCCAAAATTGTTTCCTTTCTTCCCTATGTCCATGCATTTTATAGTTGATAATGGACTTGACAGATATGTCATGAAACAAGTTTTGATTACTTTAGAAGTACCGAGATAAAGGTTATGAAATGTTTCATACGAAAACAATGAGAACGCACCTCGAAGAAGTAGGTGGGGATGTCTCTTCTCCAGCTTCTCCAGAAATGGGACCCATAGGGCGAGAGAAATGTCCTTTAGAATTGTTTGCTTCCATTTGTAAACAATGCTTCTCAACTGTTGAAGACGCTGTATTTGCTCACTTCAACAAAGTTGTAACACCATCCATTCTTGTTTGTACATAACCAACGGTCCTGAGAGGCGATAATGCATATATTGTATCTGTCTTGAAATCGGTTCAAGTGCCAAAGCATCTTATGCATGGAAGTGTGGTGGTAAAGTTAGGTAGAACCCCAGACATGTCTTTGAGCTCTGGTATTTCACAGCAGTATGACACTATGACAGGGAAGCAATTCAACTTCATCTTGTTGTTTATACATACCTTAAAGCCCTCTATAGAATTTTCAATTAACGGCACAAGAACCGTTGTCATTGCGTCATGCAACGAAACCATTTTATCATTTCGACGTCGCACTGACCTTTTCAGTGCGACGAGATCGTCAATCGCAATAATTTCATCACTGTGTGTCACTATTTCCGCAGTAGACCTCTATAACTTTCTCTGACAGTGATCCTTGTAACCCAACAGGGAGAAATCCAACTGAATTATAACCATGGTCTATCAGAAAACGTCTGAATTATATTGACATATTCAAAAATTTGACATGTATTGGATAAAAAACTAAGGACTGCGCGACTTCAAATTGTTTCTGTTTTATCGGTATATACCTGTAACATTCCAACGAAGGACTTTGGCGACGTATCTCTACTTTTATTCCAGTCAATTGAAGACTTGTCATTTGTCAATACATGGTTTCTTATGGACATGTACAACTGTGCAAAGAATTCGGAGTGCAGAAGATGTGAGATATAATCATGGTCAGCCTCGTTGAAAAAAGGTCTAAATTTCACATCTGTGTCACTACCGACATTTACTTGTGTACGTAACACATCAATGACGTCTTTTTTGTATAGGAAAGCTTTTCTATTGTCGTCTGATGCAGTGTGGTATGATACCTCCAATTTTTGAAATTAGTCACCGATTAAACTGCGATCCACCGTGACATGTATTTATTCCAATCATTTATGTCGCTCCGATCTACATCTGCACTGAAAGTATCTGATCGAAGCATCCAGATTACCATAATTACAGCATCAATTCCAATTTTTTCTGATATGGTTACCAAATGAGTCGCTGTAACTTTTTCGTCAGTGACCTCTTCCGAAGGTGGGGAGGGACGTTGATCATCAGGAATCGCACAGTCCGGCTCATCTCTGTAAATCCTTTCCACGTCAGGTCCTTTGTAATGGGCATCAGATCTATCCGTATGCTCCTGATAACCGTTTCCATTTGTTGCATGTCTCATTGTGTGCAATCTCTTCTTCATATTGTACTTGCATGACGTTGCATGTCGTTTGTAATCAGCAGAAACGTTTTTGATGTATGTGCAATACGTTGTATGGCAGACAAATGTTTTTGCTACCATTATAGTGGAATGTCGGATCCATAGCAAAAGCAGTGTATGTCACATCCTTTGATTAATTTTAATACTGGTAGAAAAGGTTTGTTAATAGGGACTAACGTATTCTCCGGTATTTCATACTTTTTTCTGCCAGTACCAGTAGTAGACTTTTCCACTGTAAGTAGCCAAAGTAAATAAAATCATCTTTTAAGTTAATATGTAAATATTTTACTCCATATGGAGGCAGAAAAAGATCAGAAATTTAAATAATTGATTTTTTTCAACAAAAAATCACTTATTTAATTTTCTGCAAATTTTCAGACTCCATATAGAGGGAAAGTTTAAACAATCGGTATTCGAGTCTATAGGAACTAATAGTGACAAGGTCCTAGCAGAAATGGGTTCTCAGCAAGTGCGTCAGAAAGCCCGTCCGTCTCTCTCCGTATTCACATATGGTTGTACGGATCGACGCATAATGAAAATGTTCACTGACTTCTTCACTGGAAATTTAACTTCACCTAGATTCTTAGTTGGTCCAACATACATTCCCATGATCATCCAGTCAACTGGGAAAAGACCCAGATGGAATCCATTCAACAGTCCTATCCGAACAACTTTTGAGTGTCTCCTATTTTACCTCAGCATTAGATTTGTCTCGGAGACAATGTCGAGGAAGAATTGTAAGACGCGTAATAGAAATATTTTCAGCGTCAAACATTTCACTGGTACTATATTAAGGTTCTTGTGTCAAACAAATTTCAAGGCGTGGGCAAGACTGGCAACAGCAATAGACATTGATCTAGTCAGTACAATGATGTCACCGTACATCTTTTACAACTCAACAACATCGTGATTCGAAGTCCTTTCTACAAGGAACGATTTTTTTTCTCCAGTTACTCAAGAAAAGCATTTACAGCAGATGATGAACCAGTAACTATCGACGGATTTGTGTCCAATCAAGCTTTGAAAGGAACAAACAGTGTAAGCACAGCATTTAGTTACATCGAATTTTCATGTTTAACCAACTTCCATAAAACATTGTGCAACATCTCGTTGTACGACTCCGATTCCAACTTGGAATTAACCGATGCTGAAACTTCTCTTTAGTGATCGGCAGAGTTCAGAATTTCCCCATTGCTTTTCTGGTATACCTGGTCATCTCTCCGAGCCTCTCAACTTATCCATTCCAGTTATTAACACCATGAAAATTATGGAGGACGTTGATGAGAATATTTCGACTTCAAAGGAAATTGAAACAGGTAATGGTAAGCGTGGATGTTCACAATCTTCTGAACAATTTCAAATAAATAAGAAGAAAAATAAGGTTGGTAGCAATCAAGAAATGGAAACATCCCCATACCAATCTTCGGATATCCCGACATAAGTTAGGGATGAATATGATTTCGAACCAGCAGCTTCAGATATGCCGACTACATTGGGATTGAAATCAATTGAAGTGCTGAAATTAATTATGCAGAGTTAATGTTGCTGCTAGGACTGCTATTTTCAGCCCTCACTGACACACATGAAGATACTATGGGTCAGAGTATACAAGATAATGTTCATTCTAACAGACCCTCCATACAACATTAGATATATCAAAGACTATCCAAATTCATATCACGATCAGTTCACAGCAAAATATATGGAAGAATTGGCATATTTCTTGGAATATGTTTTGACACCAGGAAGTCATGCGCATTTTTTTCTTCGGAAGTGCAATTATCTTCCTTGGTTCAGCATATTAATTCGAAGAAGGAATTAATACCATTGGAAAATCCGGAAGATGATGAACTCTGAAAATGGTACAAGACTGAAATAAGTGTTTTCAGTGTGGAGGAGACATCGCTCCATTACACGAAGACAAGGGGTTACAATTCATCAGATCCAATAACACCCCGTCTCAGACATCTATCCGTGGTTAAACATGCAGTACACTTTTAGAAGAATTGTATGGTATGGGATCTCGCTTTGAAAAGCATAAACTACAGTCGTTCTGGGTTCATTAATTCTGTTCATCCCGTAACATGTAATGTAATGAGTGAAATTCCAAGGTTCCCTATCGAAAAAAGGTATTCCTTCCATCTTAGACGAAGTCTTTCCGTCGAAGACCAATGCTCTGACCAGAGCTAAAGTCAAGACAGTGAATGATGGATATTATCCTCACATTTACTCATCCTGGTGAGTTTGTTGTGAATCCATGCTCTGATACATTTTATGTGGCAATTAAATGTATGATTCTTCCAAAACATAGAAAATGTGTCGGTGATGACATGGGTGATACCTGTTTGGAATCCTGCTGGACCGAACTGGTTGAATATTTTGCTCCTCAGTCACTAAAGGATGAATGCGACATTGAGGGCACGGAAGAAAAACTATTTTCTGCACAACAATATTTGGTAGAGCTGAAAGCCATTTCCATGAAAAATGAATCGACGTATGGGATATTTCTCCTGGAATTCCTACAGTTCAGACTTTCTCTAAGCACTTTCGTCACTTCATTTCACAAGCCATTTGGGATGCATCTTTGTATAACAACGGTTTTTCCATACAGTGTAACAACTGGAAAATATCATAGAAGCGAGCCCTTGATGGAATACATACAAATATGTTCCTTGCAATGGAAGAAGGGGCACTAGGTTTTTTACGTGAAATCATCCACAATCAAACATGATGAAGGTGGTCTGTGGCTTTTCTTATAAAAGACAATTGATGAAGGTTTCCTCATTAGTCATTAGTAGGGAACATTGGTTTCCGGAAATATCGGCGGGATTGATTCAGTTACAAAAATATATGGTGAAGGTTTACTTTCAGTATATAAGGCTCAATTACGAAAATACTGTGCCAATTGTTCACATAAATTCGCAGCAAGTGATCAATTGGAAAAGAAGGCATGGATTAAAGCTGCCCCTTGGTGCATGAAAAGATGCATTAATGATTTCCATTATCTCCCTGGATATAAATCTCCGGCTGAAGACAGATTGAATAATCCAAGAACTGCAAATTGAGCTCTCGTGCAAAAAATTAATTTAAGAACTGATGCGGCTGCAACTTCTTGCAAGACTTTTAAAATTAGTTCTTTACGTCCTATTGCAATTGGTCAAGAACTTTACATTACTTAAAATCCTGATCATGTTCATCACGTTAAAACAGGTTGTACTTTTATTCTCATATTTCCTGTCATTTTATCTTCAAGTTGTCTCTTCTTATGTACACTGCATTTAACAATTATCACTATAACTACATTTAGTAAACTGATATCAATTATTTCATTATACACTGTAAATGCCATGAAAGCCTGTCATGGTACAAGTAATAATATCTACGTTATATTCCGAGGATATAACATATACTTTATTACTTGTCACATGTCTCAAAATGACAGCCTGTAATGTTACGATACAATGACAGGCTCTCATTCTGATAATATATCATTTCAATAGTCAGTTAGACTCATTACGATGTGAGAAACCATACATTGTGAATACTACAGCACAACATGGACAGTTCATTCAAATAAAGCTTGACCAAATTACCACACTCGCCTACCCATACATGATCGTTCCTCACAATCATGTATGGGCAGGTTGAGGGTAATCACTATAAAAAGGTAGGCACATGTAGTACAGTTGCCTTATTTTTCACAGTGAACTATATTGTAACGTAACCTATTTCCCACCCTTCCACACTTGAGGTGCGAAAGGGTAGGAAATAGGTTACGCTATTTCCTTCCCCAAGTTGGGGAAGGGAACAACTAACAAATAATAACTAAATCTAAGAAGTCATTGCAAAAGTTCATTCTACCCAAATATGAAAAAGTAGGTGAGCGTTAATAATCTCGAGAGGGCTAGAAATTCATGGTATGATTCCGAACCTCCACAACATCGCAAAGGATTTCCTATCCTTCAAAACTTGAGGAAAACAGAAACTAACAACTAAATATGAAGAAGTATGAAAGCATTTACGATCTCACAAGGATGAGGAAGTCATTTTATGCTTCCCAACCTCGTGAAGATCGCAAACGATTTCCAACCTTCCCACCATTAGGAAGACAAAATCTAAAAACTACAAAACTAATAACTAATAACTAATAACTAATATCGCAAACGATTTCTCACGTTTCCGCACTTTGTAAGAATAGTAGTTACAAGAATGTTTGGCATGGAAAGGAAGGGGATACAAAATTTTCGACAACTGATGCAAAAAAACCCTAGATAGACATTGATAACCATTGGATGTACGTGGTATATTATTTGTTATGAAAAACCTTCCACCTCTTCAAATTACCGTGACAGTAATCTGAACAGGTGACAGGGTATTTATAAATTTCCCAATGACGTGTTGACAACTTGAACATGTACCATACATATCCAAATTGTCACCACGCCGTTGGATACTAAAATCCATATACTTATAAAATCCATTCCATTTCTTATTGATTTCAATTTCCTAATGTGCATTATTGATTTGAAAGTCTCCGTTAAATCTTGTAACGCACACGTTACATTTATAATCTCTCACGTAAGTGTTGAACATGTACCATACATATCCAATTTGTCACCACGTCTTTGGTTACTTGAATTCCTATCCGTATAAAATCTCTTCCATTTCTTATTGATTCCAATTGGCTAATGTGCATCATTTATGTGAACGTGTCCATTACATCATGTAATGGACACGACACATTAATAATCTTTCAGGTAAATATGAATGCGTCTCTTTCAGCTCTTCGATGTAGGCATTCATGACGTACATTAATTGCATTTCTGGTGGTTTTCCTGCATTCTTCTCTGATATTTTTGTATCTCTGGCAGTCATACATGCACATATGTAATCACTGTCTTCATAAAGTTGGATTAAAAAGTGGTGGCAGCAATGACCAAAATTGGGGTCCACATTATTTTTTATGATTGATTGTCGCAACTGCACGTAACTAAAAACACTGAATTCCCGGCCTTCATAAAATTACCAGTTTTTGACAATATGAATACCCAGGGAAATAACTAGGATGTTTTAATGTCCATTCTAGGAATGGCCCAATTCGGGCGTTGATATCGATAAACTAAATGAATAGTCCCCTGGCACATCCGTAGACTTTCACGGCTTGGAAGTAGACATTCATTACCGGAAACACAGACGATCGACTTTATATCCCAGCGATCCAACGGTGTCTGCTACATACTTCCCCATGGACTTTTATCTATTTCTAAATCATGTGCTACATCAGCTACAATCAACTCTCTGACATCAACCGGATGCAGCATAGTTAAAGTACTATCATACATAGCGCCACATATTGTTCGTCGGTGTACAATACATATTTCGGCAACACGTCCGTTTGGAAATCGAATCAAAATGGTTCTGGATCCCATCTGGTTGGTTGCGGACTACCCGGCATCTTCCCCGCTACTCTATGTCCGATCCCATTCTTCTGATGCACCTTGCAAATATTGCAGTTTCAGGAAAACAAATAATCAAAAGGGATCAGAGTTTTCTCATACATCTTCTATACATTCCAACCGTCTAGGCTATATCAGGACAGCTGAACGATCAATTGACCTTCTTCAGAAGGCATAACTGAATCAGATGGACAACTGATTGATATGCATTCAGGAGATGTCTCCTTATTAAGTCAAGTGCCACTTTTCCAACTCTACTTTGACTTGCTTGATAACTTTTCAATAAAACCAAAAAGAATAGATCAAGTACCAGTAATTTCCAACAAGTTTGATCCTTACACAGCAATGGCCGTGGCTCCATATCATGTTTCTATAGAATTGACCAGAGGTTCCCTTGATATCTTCTTCCACTATTTACAATCTAATGTATTACGGAAATAAGTTGACGACTTGATATGTTCAAATCTAATTGTAAACTGACTTCCAAAACAAAAATCGGTTTACAATATTTGTTCTAAAATACTACATTCCATGTAAATGACGCATGTCTTTTTCTTCCTTCTTGTAACTGCACCAATATCAGATCTATTTCTGTACCAATCACCACAGCAATTTCTATTGATTGCTATTCTCCAAGATTTACAGTCTGTCATTTCCAAGTTATACTGATGGCCAAGGGTCTCGATTGATGGTGAATGCGCGTTGAACTTGGAGGGAATTTCAGAAAGTCAGCGGAATGAAAATTAAGAAATTGCTATAATAAATCAACTATATTCGGAAATCGATAATTTAGTAGCATTGGATAGAGTACTCGGTAATAATATGGATCGACCAAACCTCCATCCATTCTTGAGCTTCTTCATCACAGCATACCTATCTTCGGACATGTAAGGAACTTCGCAACTATGCCTTCAGAAGTGGTTCATCAGATACTTAAGGTGGCCCTAAACGGCAATAAACACCCTGAAAAACATATCATGGCGGTTTTTCATGCTTTTTGTGCCGATTATTCAAATATTTGATCTTATTACCTCGTAAATTGAGAAAGAACTCAAGGCCGCTCTTAGTAACCTTTCCATACTGTTATTAGGACAAGAAGCATCGAAATTGGATCAGACAATAAAAATCCATAACGAGTTCTTGACATCATTCAAATCATGTCTTCATAATTCTATTTGAGGATCCACTACTGTCCCACCTATTCAATCATGCACAGTATAATACAATAGCCGTTGGAACTGGAAGGATATGGGTAGGACATGTGAAGGGTCAAAACTACATGCCTGATATCATAGAGACTTCCACCGATCGGTTAAAACATTTTCCTACTAATTTTGCAACAAGTGGTACAATCTTTCAGTACAATAACCCGTCATTTATCTTAAGAACAACTTATGAAATTCAGAAACAAACGTACCCTTATCAGAATCTGACGATCGGTCATGTAATACAATTTCCTCGTGCATGTTCAGAACTGAAGCAGCCAGTTAGTTCTTCAACAATTCCTGTCAATGAAGAGAAAGATTGGGTATTTTGTAGTATGTGGATTTCTCCGATTCGTTGAATTAATAAAGGTATGGGTAGCTACAATACGAATTCCCCATATAAATGGAAATGAAAACGTTCACCAACTACTCGAAATATCACCAGAACGCATCCAACTAATCAAGCTCTCTTCTGAAATTCGACGGGTTGCTTTACTTCATCGCGGAACCGACAATTGTACGTATGTATCACGTAGAAGGGGATTTATCAAGACAAATCTGTCCTTCAGAAAGGATCATATGATTTTCTAAAGATTAGTGATGGATATCCGCCGCGGATGGCATTATCAATCGTAGGTATTATTATTGATATCATACATTTCATAGAAATGAAAATACATTTTGAACAAATGAAAACCTTTCTATTTAGAAATAAAATCAATTGCTATCGAATTAAATTCTTTTACTTCTTGAGCAATGTATTCAATTGTAATATATTTCTATCTCAAGATATCTATAGAACAAAAATTAGTTGTATTATTCCGAAATGTGTTGCAACCTTAAACGATATAACGGTGCTCAGGAACAATAAATGCACTGCTAACGAAAAATTTGAAAAGAAAAATAGCACCCTTTTATTGCTCCAAAGCACTATTTTTAGTGCTGTAGTTAGTCTGAAGCTAATGCCATAGGGAGCACTTTTAATGCCATAAATTTTTATTGTTCCATTCAGTGAGGGTAACTTCAAGAAAACGGTTTAATGTGTAAATCATTAGATGGTACCAAAAGATGCTAACATTATAGGATCCCATGTGATATAAAAATTAAAGTGGCAGATAACAAATCCATGTAACTTAAAGCGTGCATTGCTCCGCATGGAAATGAAGATGTAATAAAAAATATTTACGTACAGATTTTTCAATGTGTATCCCAGTAGGTATGAGAGTATTACTATCAGCTGCATCAACTAATAAATGGACGATTACTAAGTTAGATGTTAAGAATTCGTTTTTACAAACTGTAAAATCAGAGCGTGACGTATATGTAGTCCCACCACGTGAACATTCAGATAGAGGCAAAGTATAATGGCTTCTGTTAGAAGCATCATATGGACTTGTTAATGCAAATGCCAAATTGCAAGTACTTTCTAATACTCTTCTCATTGATCTGGGTTTTCAAAAAATGGCTACAATTCCTCAACTTTTAATCTTGAAAAACAACGGAACCCTTACATGTTCATTCCCAAAAATTGTGAATGATATTATCATAACTGGTATTCTGAATCTTGTTAAGAAAATTGTAGAAGAAATTGATAAAAACTTAAAAGCTTGGTACAATTGCAAGTGGACCTTGTAATATGCGCTTTTTTGGTTTAAAAATTATTCAAAATTAATATTGCTCAATACAAACAAATGGGGATGGCATCTTAAATAGTCTTAAAACATACCCATTGTCTAGAATCAGCCATAGACCATTTGATAAAGGAAGTAATATGATTGATAGAAAGTCGTTTGCGTCTATCAATAGCTCAATTGGACGGCTCGGAATTACGTCGTCAATTTTTTATACTGAATTTTCTAGTAGGATGGAACAAGCTGCTCCTTCAGCGAAAGTGAATCAACTAATGTGTCAAACAAATGGTGTAAATGTTTTTAAAGAGTTGGGAACTACGGTCACTTTTCCAGAAATAAATCAGAATATGAAAAAATCTATATTGGTATTTTCTGATGTTGGTAGCTCATGTGATAATGGTCAATTATGTTACATAGCTGGTATATTAATCCGATAATTGGTCTAAGGATCTGTATTTTACACATTACCATGGCCATCACATAAGGCTGAAAGGCCAGTTCGTTCTATCGGCACAGCGGATATATTGGCCGCAGTAAAAGCTACAGATGAAGGCAAGATATTATCTAAAACACTGTCCATGGTAATAAATCAACGTGTGGATCTACTCCTCACTCTAGATGCTAAAGACTTGTTTACATCACTCTCTACGAAGCGTAAATCCATTGATAAATCTATTCGGGCAGATATTAATTTGATTCAATATGAATTTGAATGTTTCCACGTGAACAGAATAATATGGATTCCAAGATCGTTCAATCTTGCTGACCTAGGCACTAATTCAAACAGTCCATTGACTGATGCACTTCAACTACTTCAGTTTACAGGTGAAATTCCTCTGGACTTTAAAAATGACGAGTCTGCGTCATCCAACAAATCGCTTGGATAACATTTTTCCAACCAAAATATCAAAATGTCACAAAACATATTGGAGTGTATATTAATTTTATCGTCATGTAAGTTATGATACAATATACTGTGGTAAATATCATTCTAGTTGTGTCAGCATATCTATGGCCTTTACTGTAATACAAAGTAATGGCATTACCTGGCACTACAGTAATGATAATAATAAGATAGTAATAATTATTTATTATTATTACAAAGCACCGTGTTCTTTCACATGCATCGTCATTTTGCATTTTTATCTTTTCATTTATATCATCTGCATTCTAGTCTAAGTTTGTATAGTTTCATAATTATATAATAATCCCAAATAAAATCAATCAAGTCATGTTTTGAGTCGATCAACCTTTTCTCTTCCTAAGCTATTTTTTGTCAGCTCACGCTAGCTGGCTCGGGAACACACATCTGACAGCTCAGACAATATTGAAAAGCGTCAATTTAACCCAAATTCAGCTTCATCTCGCTCTCTCTACGGCTAGATCTATCAAAATCACTAAGTAATATACCGCGATCATTTCTTCAAAATATCGTTACAGTGTTATCACCTACTCTGTGCTAACGACGTGCTGCTCGACTCGAGTGATCCAAAATGGAAAATAATTATACAACTATTTACTCTATTTTTTAACAGTCCTGGCTGCGTTCTAAATTAATAATTGAATCAAAAATATTTCAACTGACAATTTTTGTCCATCACAATATATTAGTAATAGGTTGGACTAATCAATTCTATAGCTACTACTGCAATGCAGTACGAAATTATTCAGACTATTTTCTTTCTGACATTACAATTGTTAATGTTCTTTTAATTCTGTTGTGAATTCCATTCATCATAATGAGTATCATGTATAACAGAGCGTCATAATCCAATTTTTCCCTCCTGTTTTCTGATAGATCCGATAATTATTAAAGTCACTACTATTGTTTTAAGACATGAAATTTAAGGAAAGGGCCTGATTGATTTAATTTGCGGGCTTGGGATAAGATGTAATGTTTCGAATAGACAGATTTAGAGTATGATATTAAAAGCGTGGCAGTCGCAGAGTGAGGTGTCAAGTGTGTATACTAATGGAACAGTAAGGGATGGTAGAAGGTACAAGCTGACTACGATAGATGAGAGGGTTTATATGTCGAGATAACCGATAAGCGAAGGAACTGAGAGCATATTAATATATTATAAGCGCGGTTGAGAGAAAACTAAACAGTTGGTAAGCTCTCTTCTTTTATTTTCTTAAGATGCAAAATTTTCAAAATAAATGTCAATTAAATGACTTCTTGAAAGAACAGCATGTGAAGCGAAATGGTGCGAGCATACGAAATTAAGCTTTCGTTTCATCGTCTCTTTTCCTATTTCGTTTCGGTATACATCTTAGTATTCACTCGGGTACAAGTTTTAAACTTATCATACAGACTGTTTTCGTTATGCGTTAATCGATCATGGTTATTTAGGCGATGAAATTTATAGAGACTCTTGTGTATCAGTGATCTTGATTTATAGAAGTTTTTTGTGTATCGATATTGATTATAGGAGATCTTGTGTCTCACAGTAGTGCTGAGTCGTGTATCTCTTTTGCTTATTTATTTTGAAATAGATGATTTGATCTTTTCGTTTCTGTTTATTTCTGCGTTTCATTGTAATGTTTTTTAAAAAGAAAGTTTTGAAAAAAGTTTTTAATATTGAAATTTTTTAAAGGTTTTTTTAAAAAACAGTTGAAGGTTGGAAGAAAAAGAGGTTAAGCTAAATTTAATTTTTGTTCTTTTATTATGAGGAAAACTATTCCACCTCATCTCTAGTGCGTTTTATACACACTCTGTTGCACTTTTGTTCCCATCACACGATGGTGATCAAGTTATCTTGACCACTCATTGTATTACAGTGCAGTGCAATGACAATGTAATTAACCGAATACACTGCACTATAAATCAATGACAAATGTATTTCCAACGCTCCTGCCCCACAACAATGCAAAAAAATAAACAAATAAAATTAAAAAATTAAAAACCTACTTCCACTTCTTCTCCTGGTCACATCACACAAAAAAATTCAAACTATCTCTTCTTGCGAGCTGCTCCAATGTTCTTACTATGACCAAGATATCCTCCATCTTGAACCCTCACAACTACATTGACGCCCGGTAGGCGAACCTCCTCTACTGTCGCGGTTTCAGTCCGCTGATCCTCTGCTCCCTAATGTGGTGTGTAGCAAGTAGGCCATTATCAAAAATAAATTTACGCCCGTTATGTGAGCCACCTCTAAAGTTTCTGTTTCAGTCCTTTGGTCGCGCTTCCCTAATGTGGTGTGCAACAAGCAGACCACAACATTAGAGTTGGGCTGAAAACGATGAAACAACGTTTCATTACAAGAAGGAAAATAGAATCACCCACAACACATGCCGCTTTTGATTTAACTCACGTAAAAGCACACCATGAACCACTTGTCCATAAATAATATAACTCAAACTTGAATCATATCATCATGGGCAACTTTTTCATGACTCGTATAAATGAAAACTTAAATTATCATGATCACATGATCAACATGCGGTTGAAAATGATCTTCGTCAACATGTCAAATCTCCTCTGCGCGAGAGGTTTTGTAAGTAGGTCAGCCACCTGATTATCAGTGGGCACATACTCGAGTTGAATCCTCTTTGACATTAGCTTCTCGCGCAAGAAATGATATCTTAAGCCGATTTATTTTGAAGGTAATAACTTCCCTTCGCCCTTTACAAGGACCATGCATGCAGTGTTGTCTTCATGAATTGCGGTGGGTTCCTTCCTAATTTCACCTAGATTTTCTAACAACGTACGAAACCATATTATAATTCGGGTAGTTGAATCTGCCACCACATACTCCTCTTTTGCAGTACTATGCGTGATTATGGACTGCCTTTTTCAATTCCGAGCAACCAAATTATTCCCTATGTAAGCAAAAGTTCTGGTCGTAGATCTGCGCGTCATCAAATCGTCATCCCGCAATGCGTTGGCGTACACGTGAAAATATGAGGCTCATAATCATCATCATTGTAAAATATACCATACTCCTTCGTTACTTTCACGAACCTAAGGATTGCCTTCAATGCGTTCCAATGGAATTGGTGTGGTTTGGAAACGAAACATGCCAATTCTGAGATTGCAGGCCAATATCAAGTCACGTATATACACTCAAATACAGCAAACAACATAAAGGCTCCGAGTATAAATATATACATTGTTCATCTCCAACTGGCGGATACGCAAATTTCTTGAAATTCAATCCGCTTGAAAGGGGAACTAGTTTTATCTTTTCATCCATCATTTTAAATCTCTCCAGAATCTTGGCTCCATACGACGTCTGTATCATGGAGACTCCTCCTGGATGATGTTTGATTTTTATCCCTAAGAACCATTTAGCAATCCTCATATCCTTCATCTTGAACCTACCGCTCAGTTCATATTTGGCTTTGGAAAGCGTATTTTTCATTCTTGACAGTAATAATATACCATCAATATATAATATTATGACGAATTCCACTTTTTCATCCTTGTACCTTGTGTAAAAACAGCGGTCTGCATCACTTGGTTACATCCCGCATTTCTTCTTCAAAACCTCGTCAAGAGTCTGGTTCCACATGAAAGACGCCTGTTTCAGGTCGTACAAAGCTTTGGTAAGCAATAGCGACTTTCCTTTTGGTACTAGAT
>JAULBU010031776.1:0-16353 GCA_032358235.1 Odonthalia washingtoniensis
TCATGTCGTTGGATGAATTCATAGTAATGGAATAATTCATTCTTATAGATGTAGAACATCGGAAGGGTGCTCAAATGGAATTCGGGCGTCTGTTTACAACGCAGATGAATTTGTTCAGCAGTAATTCCAAGAATAAGAAGAAATGGGGACCTGAAGGGAATTTAAACGGAAAAAGAATTGATTCCGCTTTCCAAAAAATGCGCAAGCATTACAACCCGGTGAAAAGAAAGTCTGGAAAGACTCCAGGAAGGACTTCAACGTCTGCAAAATTTGGAAAGGATCTTCCTGTACCACAGGCAACAGCAAGAACTAGGGCTAAAGAAAAAGCTCTTTTTAAAGATAGAAAAGTAATCGTTTTAAAAGAAAATGAAGATGACAATGGAAGAGATGATGGAAGTGTTGATGAGAGTGGAACAAGTTCTAGCGGTCAAGGATCACCGATACCGAAGAAAAGGACGACAGGGAAAAGTAGTTCAAAGACTAAAAACAGAATATTGCAGGAAGAGAAAAAAGAAACGGAAAGCCGACAGAAACATCGTATATTTAAAGATGACCTACCTCAAGCACCGTTGGTAGGTTATATTTCAAGAAAACACAAAAGCTCGTTTCATTGACAACGATAGACTTTCACCAGGCTTTCGTGCTTCTTCTACATGTGCTGCAATTGATTATGACGCAGCGCATGGTGATGATATGCACCAACTGGCCTGTTTCTAGGTGCCACACAAGAAAACTCTTTCAGCAGTGGGGATGTGTTGTTTCTTAGAGGAATAGAGTAGTTGTGGGGAACATATCGTCAGTGTACGGAGAGGTTCATAATAAGAGACGACAATGAATATTGGAATAGGGCTTACAACAGATGGAACGAAGAGTACTAGAAAGCATATTTCGGGAGGAGGGGCACAGCGTTGTGGGACGACGTATACTGAATCATGCCAGTTATGGTGGATCCATGAGCAGTTTCCAGCCAAATATTGGAAGAATGAAAATTCAGGACTCATTCCCCAAAGAATCGTTTGAAGATATGCATAAATTTGTGGGGGAGACCATTCCAGGAGAGGAACACCTCCGAACTGCAGCTAATCGCAACTTATGGAGTCATATAGTGAATGTTGCTGTTGAAAAGATGACTAGCAGGACCGAGATGCCGGTATTGGCCGTTACTCATCAACTGGAACTACTGACAGGATACATGGAAAATGATGAATCTCGAGTATGGTCTGCGAGAAGACGTGCTGCATTAGATGCATAGTTCGCCTGACTGGCCAGGTTTGTGGGATTAGATGGTAGCGGTTTAGATTCAGGTAATGCTCTAATTCCAGTAACTGGTAAACGTTACCTTCTGACAGGTAAGAATTGTCCTGCCCAGGCTGGACACAACAATGTTTTGGTTAAGGATCTTAGCAATCCTGGATTCTTTATAATGGTCACTGGGAAGGACGATTATACGCCCAATATATGCGCTTCCTCTAATAAGTTTGTCATTTATAATTCAGGAAGTCTTTCAAGAGTCTCGAAAGCGTTGAAACTGGAACCACTTGAAATTCCTCCATATTAAGTGTCGTTGGACAGGAACATGTCCGACATTGAGGTGCACAGTTCAATGGTAGTCATAGCTTGCGATACCACATGTACGTTATACCAACAGCCTGCCAATTTAGTGATGCTATTTCCTTCGCTTATGATGCTAGTTTTAATTGGATGGAGAGTAACAAAGTATCTGGAGATGAGACAAATCCAGATGATGCAGAGGACGGAGAAGGTGGACTGCGCAGAGCACGACGTTGGAAATTTGGAAGAAATGTTGATGGTACCCTTGAGACACTTGCAGTACCGGAACATAACTGTTCATGACACATAACAGTATATCACATTTGAAAAAAAATTCAATTTTTTAAAGCAATTGAAAACTGTTCTTTTCCAATTGCAGAAATTAGTCTGAATTAATTCGATTTAATCAAATTATGTGAATTTTTATTCACGTTCCCACTCAAGAAGAACACTTACTACCGAATGAGTCAGGATGTAGCCTACTTGAACTAATCACCATATACGGAACGACTCGAATCCGAATCCCCTGAAATTGCTGTTCAACTGAAAGTTTCTCCGAGTATCAATTCGATACTTGGTGCAAGTACAGGGGAAGTATAGAAAATGTAGATGATTCAACTAATATGGTTGAACCATCTACATTTTCTATACAACTTCTATACGATTTGTGGCTGACTGAGCCTCTGAGCTACTCGGAGTCAGCCACAAATTGGAAATGATGTTCCATTTTTGGCTGATATAAGTTATATTACTAACAAATTGTAGCATACAGTTATGATGACTTGAAGTTATATCAATGATATAGTAGTACTGCTCATATTTGTGGCTGGCAGCCACAAATGTGACGAGTACTACTTGGGTTAAAACGTTGGAAAAAAAATTAATATAAATTTTCATCCCATCCACATGGATGGACTGAAAATGTAAAAAAAGTATCGAGTAATTTTTTATTTAAAAAATTATTGCATAAGTTTTTGTATTTTCAGTCCATTCATGTGGATGAAAACTTATAAATTTTTTTCTCTGAATTTAGTATTATTAAAAGAAAAATGTTTTCTTTTTCCTTAAATTACTACAGTACGTTTTTCTTACACGTTTCTTGAAAGAAAATCTTTCTCACCATCTACACGGATGGACTGAAAATCTAAAAAATTATCCAATAATTTTTATAATAACAAATCACTAGAAAATTTTTTGAAAATTTTCCCCATCCAGATGGGTTAGAACAAAAACAATTTTCACAGAATGTTGTGCAGTGCTAATTTCTTACACGTTTCTTGATATATATAATGTATATATTGAGAAACGTGTATATAATATATATATTTTCCCATTACATGCCCAAAACCATTTCATTATAGTCATCATGACTATAACATGATGTTATGAACGGATCAAAAATGGAAATAATTATACAATAATTTTTATTTAAATAATTATTAAATAATTACTTCAATTTTGACCCAGGTTGATGGTATCGTTTTTTATACGTCAGCTCGTTTTATATTATACTATTCCAATATAATAGAACGTGCGGAGACGACTACCACTACAATAAGTTCACAATTTCCGGGTTACAAAAACATTGAAGAATCCATTTATACCATCGTCCACTCCTTCAATTAATTGCACCCGTCACACCCGTTCCATGTTCTTCTTCCCCCGCAAAACAATTAGCGTAATTCATCGCCCAACAGGTGCTTCGCCAATCGTCAGCACATTGCACCCATTTCCGAAGGACACATATACACAAATACATCTACAGTACATCCATGGAACCAATTAGAAACCAGTTACCACCAACCCCAGACGGAGTATCATCCAACAGCATGAAGAAGAAAATCTCAACAGTTACCTTCTCCTTCCACCGGTAGCGGTGTTTGACACTGAATAATTCAAGGAAAAGTTCTCGGTCTCGCTCCTCGATTGCACACATTTCTTCAAATGGGTGTTACACAACGCCAGTACCGATGTGGCTGAAAATATCGTAGACATATTCACGGAGAGAGTGTCACGGAAGAATGTTTCAAGTTCTCAAGAAGAAAGTCAGCCATCAGCTAAAACGGGGAATGCAAGGGAGACCACGTTTTTGTTATGTGCAGGAACGCAACAAACCAGACAAATCCTTCGTTCAGCTTTGGCTGTTGCAAATTTCTCCGTAACGAACCCCCGAAGTTTTCAATGTTTCCAAATAACGTTCAACGATCTCAACATTTTTGTCCGTTTACTGAATGGTGCAAGTCACCTTGAGATGATTTTAGGTCCAGTGGCAATTTCAGTGCGGACTAACTCACCTATCTCAACTTGCTTGAGGATTCAGCCAACAATTTTCGAATGCATCCTCACATTCCATGCCCTCTGCCAGGTTTTAGAGACATCGAAACACGCAGACCCTAATCAACGAGTTCATGTCAGGGCTCTTCCAAAAAATGGTTCAAGAATTGGTATTTGTGTGCAAAGGTTGATTAAGGCGTCTTTGTTGCTATCTAGAAAATGAGGATTCAAAAACTTGGCTGAAGCATATGTCCGTACATATTATTCGATACAGGAACAGGCCAGTACTTCTTATTGGCAGACCGGGCTAGAAATGGATTCGATCCTATTCAGCAGATACTCTCATTTTTACTGTATCAAATGGTACACTTTTTGTCTGAAAACGTCGATAAGAAGGCGTGGTCTCGATCACAGGCTTAAGATGGATCATTGCGTTATATATCAGGTTCTTTATTTTCCTCTTTATCGGATTTGTTGTTGAAAAATACATTTGATGAGTTTGATGACAAGCAGTTATTGAAATGGGAGACTTTTCAACAATTTTTCATCAGTTCAACCAATGATATTCAACCGGATGATCCATCTTTCAGAGATGCGTCTAGTACATCTCAAGGAATTTCTTCTTTTAATCTTTCCATGTTCTTTGCTACGTTACTTGATTTTGTGGCAGGGGAATATTCATAAACGTTACCAATACTTTCCGGTAAAACAATTGATGTACCAAGTGGAAACAAAACTAGTACAACCGAATCAAGTGACCGTAGTCATAATGAAACATCAGAAATACGTAAATATGCAATTGGTACAGAACTGGATTTCGGTAAGAGAAGAAAATCAGAAGAAGCTGGAACTAGTTCGAAAAAAATCACAACGCCGGGAAGAAACGATGGGGTTGACGATGAATAAACAGAGGATAACATTCTGGATGTGGTGAACCCCGCTCATTCATTGGATTTTGGAGCAGCGGATGTCCAAGAAATGGATGTTTTCACCAAGAGTATGGAAACCGTATGTACAATACACGATGTAAGCTTCATAGATATTTTAGAGACACAGGAAACTGAGTTAGATGTTTCACTGATGGGAAAGGCCAATCTCATCCTTACAGATCCTCCGTACAATACAAGAATGGAGCAGGTTCAGGAAATTCAGAGTACGACATTTTCAGAACTACAGACAGGGAAGAGGTGGTACAATTGATGAAGACAGTCATGGATCCAGGTGCGCATGGTCAACTATTCTGCAGTACATTGAAATTAAATACTTGGTATCGATATTTGGCTTTGGAGAGAGATGATGATGATGATGACGATGATGATGATGATGATGATGATGATGATGACGGTGACGGTGACGGTGACGGTGACGGTGACGGTGACGGTGACGGTGACGGTAATGGTGATGATGGTGATGAGTCTTCAAAGTATGAAAAATCTTACAGTGTGGAGAGGAAACCCTTAATTTATGTCAGATTCCCCAGTACATATGGATGTGATCCCAGGATTCGGAGAGTCACTCATGTATCGGTGACGGAGACTGCAATTAACTTCTGGCGTACGGGTATGGATAAAATGAAATTTTACAAAAGGACAGACTATACAAATGTCGGGGAAATTGCTAGCAACCACCAAGACTGGGCCAATTACCTGAACAACATACCACTGATTCCTCGCCTTGAAGTTATTTACAGTAATAGTAATTCAAGAATGGTTACGAGGGGAGAAGACCTATGCTCCGTCCAGAGCGGAAAACTTTGTCGTGGATGATGGACTTGGTCTCACAATTCTCCCAGGCTGGCGATACGGTTATCGATTTCTGTTCTGGAACATTATTTGTTGCTAGAGCTTGTTTGTTACTGCCAAAATACCGCCGTTTCATTGGTTTCGAAAAGGATGCATCTTGCCTGAATCAGTCAAGACCGTATTTGGAGGAGTTTTATGCACGTCAGCTACTGAATCCGGAATCGGGTTTGACTGTTGATGCCACAGTTGCAACAGCAGCAGAGAGATTTGTAACGGAAATTGATGAATTGAAGGCAATGAAGAGGGTTGATATGCGGAAGACACCAAGTGTCCTTTTTCCTGTTCAAACCTTTCCAGACTACATTCTGCACTACTTTGGAACAATCTATAATGACTGTACAATTTTCAAGAAGTGCAAGAATGTACGAATATCCCAATGGGATTGAAAGTACGTTTCCATGTTTTACAGCTTTGATCCGAGGTGCTTGCTTGGTTGCGAGGCTGGTCCTCTGTGTGTTTCGGTACGGAAATCAATAATTAGACACCGCGAAGCTGATCTCGGTGTTTTCGGTGAGAGGAGTTCCGAACCTAATGAACCCATCGGTTTCTACTACGGAGTTCTGGTGTACACAGACTTGGGTAAACAAGGTCAGCTCGCAAGAACATATGGTGAGGGCTTCCTGGAGGTAACGGTTAAAGACTTCGGAAAATGAGCTGCGGAGATTGATTTAAAAACGACAGACTAGAATGGCGACCAGAATTCAGTTTGGGTTTTACCACCACACTTCTGTGCAATGCGGTACATTAATGACAGTCGTTATTTACCGGGTAATTTGGACATGAAAAAGGCTAAAAATGGGGACATAAAACCAAGAACACCAAATGTTGCATGGAAGGTGTTTTCAAAACCCAAAACAGCAACATCCTATTCCAACTATAGTATGATGGGCGTTTTGCCTTTAAGGAACATAGCTGTTGGTGAAGAACTCTACTGGGGCCATGGTCGTGAGCATTTTTCACAATACGCAAAACAAACATTATACCAGCCAAGGTAGTTTGGACATACTTCAAATGTTTATTTCAGTAACAATACGTTTTCCCGCATTTTTCCAATAAATGTTCCTATAAAATCAAATTTTCCATTTTTTCCATTTCACCTTAGTGAAATTTTTTCTTCATTTTACTTCGTTTTTATTCATACAATGTCTCACTAAAAACTACTGCAGTAGTTTTAAGTTTAGTTTATTACACATTTTATTGAAATTTTACGTTTTACGGTGTGTCACATAAATACTATTTCGTTTATTTTCAAAGCCCACATCCTTTCTTCTCATTTTCCTCAAAACTTTTATGAAATTAAAAATCTTTTGGCCCATGCCGTCCCCATTTAAGATAATATGCAGTTTTTTGGCACAAACTGCACATTACGTAGTCTACTACAGATGTTTCATACCGGAATCTCCATTTGGCCCCCATAAACCCAGCTCACATATAGAATACATTCGGGACTCCACCTCTTGGAAGCAAACATTCTTTTCCGAAGACCTGACGAAGAACATCGTAAAATTCTTTTTTAGTTCATGATTCTAGAAAGATAGATCAGATTTTAAACGCTCAATGAGCGTAACCGGAAGAATAGCTGACAAAACATGAAAGACAGAAATGTTTCTGGCTGTCCTGGACGATCCATGTAAGTCCATGTTTGGCAAGACGAGCATGATATTCCACAAAAAGTTCTTGCATACGCGAACGAGCATTATGGTTCTTCATGTCCATGGTTAGCTCTTATTCTTGGATTTGATCCAAGTACTCCAGAGTGATTGATTATGTGGACTCTTCTGCTTCTTGATCCAAGTATTTACTAATTTCGTCGTCTTGTAGGTCTTCGTAACTTGAAACATCGGATAGGAAACCAAGGGATATGACAGACGTCAGATATTGCGCATTGAAACAAAATTTTAGGTCAACGGGATTTACAGCCTCGGTTGAAAAGACAGACGAATCTTCAACTTTAAGTTGCTTTTATCGTGCATGAATAGTTCGGCGGTACTGGTAGTACTCCTTGAAGAAGGAAAGAATTGAAGCAGGGTCCTTTTTCAGTAGTAATGAGTGATTGACTGAATCCGCAACATGAGCAGATTTCTGAGATGATGTTGGTTGGATTGCTGGAGGAACATTGGAATCAGATGTAGTGGACATTGTAGTTGATTAGAAGTAAACTAATAAATAAAATTATATGAAATTAATCACATAACAACTTCTGTTGTTGTTCTTTTTTAGTATCGGTGTTTCCAGATCTATGACACCCTTTTTGTTTTCTTTTCAAAATGGAAGATGAAAATTACCTAAAACGAAGACGGTAAACCCTATGTGGTATAAATAGAGCGACTGACAGTTTTTCTTCAGCGAAAGCTGCCTAGCTAGACTGGCCTAGTGGTAAACGGCAATCGTGGTGTTTCACGATGCACTGAGGCTCCGTGTTCGATCCGACGGAGGTGGCAGTGTTGCATTTTTGTTTTTGGAACAGCCAAGGGCCTTTTACTCACAAAAATTAAGATAAAACGTGAAACTGGAGAAGACTTGGGAAGAATTGCTACACTAACCCTGATGGTGTGTGAGCAAAATGGGTTTTTCAATCCCCTCACAGGGTACTTTCCGAGGAACACGTCCACATAAGGAAGGTACAGGTGCATAAATAATCTGATGGATACGGGACAGTACAAAAAGATAGTTTAACTATTAGTGAAGAAACGTGGTAACTGGTGCAACTTTCAGATTCGTTGAACTGTATTTATGGTGGCAGTACTTAGGAGCGGCCGATAAAAGCAGTTTTTTGTAATACATGGGTGTCAAATAGCTTGTAAGCGGTGAAAGATGTCCAAATTTAGGGACAGTTTTGAAAATAATCTGCTGGAGTGAAGAAATTAACAGATGTCGTTAAAGTTTCTTAATAAGAGGTACAATTCTTGTTGTAGGATTATTTTACGTACGTCGAGCGCTGTAGCCGGAGACTATAGCAGATAGTGGTAATGAAAATCAAAATGCGGTATCAGCACTCCAAAAGTGGCACCAAATGTGATTATACGGGTAAGAAGAGAAGAAGCGAGGGAACGCCTACTTTATATGGATTATATAAAGATGTGAAGATTATGCTACATGTTTTGCAAAATCAGCCCTCAAAACATTGCAAGCTTTTATATATCCTGCCGATTTGCACCACAGTCATAACTAACATGAAAAATTGTCATTTAAGTGATGAATGTTGAACGTTGCATCTGTGTGAGAGTTGGATGTGCCTTCACAAGAAATCAGTGGCATTTTAAATATGCAGAGATGGAAAATACTGAAAGGATGGGAACGGAAACGCGCACGAAGTCCCTGAAAAGAAATGCGGCACTTTACAAGATGTGTAAACGAAACCGGAGAAACCGATAGCCCCAGCAGAATTTCATCTATAGATTTCGGTTATGTTACGAATAAGTTCTGGTTTCGAGATTCAGTCACGTATACATACCCGTATTGGGATCCGAAGTTTGTTCCGAGTTCAAAAGAATCCATGGATATCAACTGGTTTTCAAGGACATACCCTCGCTTTAGTTCTAAATTAATTTTCTGTAATGTTTTTGAAAAGATTTATCTTTAGTTGTCCATAACCTAGTAACCTAACTGAAAGTTATTGATTTGAATCTTGAGAAAAGTTCGCCAAAAAATGTTTCTAATTGACTGTAACTAGCGTGTAAATAATGGTTCCATACTTTATCATCCAGATAGCATCACACAATTTTCAAATTTTCTAAAATTTTCAAATTTATGTTACTCGCAGAATACACACATTTTAATCTTGAAAAACAGAAACATTTTTCACATTTTTTCGGACAACTTGTCCAGGAAATATGTTACTTGAAGTATCAGATAATCGGAAACATACAATTTTCTTGCAATAGTAGTTGAAGAATCAGTCACTACTCATTAGAACAATATTTTTCATATATTCTTAGTATATTACCTACAGTAGTGGTCGCTAAGGGGTTTGGAGTTCCATTGGTAAAATAGAGGCACAGGCCTCAAATACCGACCAAGACAATAATTACTGTTAATTTGAAATGATAAATTTGATGTATATTCGTACAATATTTACATGCAAAGTTTGGAAGACTAGATTTGAGTCGAAACGAATCATGATTTTTCCTAAATTACCAATATGTCATCAAATAAATTTCCAATACGTATCCATAATGTTCAAAACTGCTTGCTAAAAGGTATTCATAAAATCGAAACAGCGGTTACCTACAATTTAGTAGCCCATGCTGAACAATCATTGAAAATTGACAAAACAATTCTGGTATTCCACGGATTACTATACGGATAATTCGCAGACAGAATTTAATATATCTGAAACTTATCCGCGATATATACTGCCGAATTTGCGTCTTCCCAAATTTTAGATCTGAGTTTTCGTTGGGATAATAGAGAGTTTTGGTGTAGCAAATTCGGTAAAAAATAACTAAGCGGTGCATAATTTTTTACACGTGTTTTGAGTCAGCGAAGAAACAGGGTGATTTAGACCTAATTTGTCGTCTAAAATTGGAAAATAGTGAATGCGAAAATGACTTGCTTCTATGATGGTTTTCTAAAGTCCAATAGGAGTGAAGTAAATGGAAAGTGAAACATATTTTATTACGGAACGTGTGGGCTACTCCTGATTTACGCCACATTTTTCTTCTCTTGTTTCTCCCTTCATTTAGACACCAAGAGCGCAACCGCCATGACGCCGGCGTCCTACAACACACACCGTTAACAAACGACTACGACGCCTACTGCTGATCTACGCCGCAATTTCCCCGGCTGCCAAACTACCAAACACAACGTAAAGGACAAATGGCACGACACCTACTGCATATCTACACTATTCTTTCCCCTTCAGCCGTCCTACAAAACAGACCTTAAGTAACAAACGGCATAACGCGTACTGCCTATCCACGCCGCTCTTTCCTCCGCCGCCATCTCACAAAAAAAATGTAACATACGCTACGAAGGCTACTGCTGATCTTCATTGTTGTTTTCCCCCGTCCGCCGTCCTATACAAAACATATTTTAACTAACAAACACTAACAAACGCCACAACGTGTACTGCTGATCCATGCCGTTTTTCCGCCCCCATTCTACCACCCGATCTTTAATGAATAAACGCCACGACGCCTACTCCTGATCTACGTCACTGTGTTCCCGCCGCCATAAGTAAGTAAACGCATAAATCCTCATCACGATATATAGGGATCGTACAGTGAAAAACAAATAACGCTACAAATTTTAACTGCTTTTGTTATCATCGCCTTCACAAAATCACTGTGTAAATATAAATATGGCAACACCACAGAGTGATGCAGGCGGGGGACAGATAACAGATGAAGAAATCTTTCATAACGGATGTACAATCAGCAACGAACAATACACGCAAGGTGCTTAATTAGTTCCAACGACTGTGGAGGGGGAAACGACTGCGGAGGGGCGGGTATTGCGGGTATTGCTGAAGATTCTAAGAACAGACGACGTCGCATGCGCTTGAAAAGCACTTTGGACATATTACTGCTGCAATCTGTCATGCTTGTAGGGGAGCATATAGCAAAACATGGGGAGAATCAAAAAAAAATTGAAGAGGCATGTGTGAAATTCCTAAGAAATGCACCGACTTTTATCACTTCAAATGCCGCAAAACCAACATGGAAGACGCTAAATGACAGGTTCAAGAAAGTTGTGTCGGACAGGAGGGCTGATAATAAAATAAACATATCTCTGTCAGGAATCACAGAAATAACTGGGGAACGTGAGCAGCTGCTGGATGATATCACCCAACGAATAGATGAGGTACATGAGGTGGGGAGAGCTGAAAAGGAAGAACGAACGCAACATGATAAACGTCTAACAGAGGCTGCTTGTGATATAAGACGTATGGTGACTGAAATATCTATCAGTCAAGAAAATAGTGGGGACGAGGTTACATTGAAATCTGCAATTCCAAGTCAAAGTCCACCAAAAAAAAGAAGGAAAAAGCAAATGTTTGGTTATGAATCTGACGAGGAAGACAAAGAAATTCTGAACCGTGCAATTACAGAACGCTGGGAAATGGAAAAGGACAAACTGAAACTAGAGAGAGAACGGCTGGAGTTAGAGAAAGTGAGGAAAGGGAAGGAGGAAGTACGTAGTGGCGAAATGAATAACATAGAAACGAGAAAACTTGCCATCGAAGAACGCCCTCTTTTACTGGAGGAAAAGAAGCAAGGCGCGGAAAGGGAAGACAAGAGGGCATCAATAATAGAACGTAGAGAAATGGCTGCTGCTTTTGCAGCTATGGCGTCACAACATTTTAGGAAAGTCAAGGATTGATCTGTAGATAGCGGTCTAGAGAAGGTGAAGCGCACTTAAAATAATTCTGTGTTTGTCCTCCGTGTTGCTAACACACTTTTATATTCCACCATAGTGCTGCTGCTTTATACATCAGATAAATTGGGGATTGACGTACTTTAAGCATTCTTTTGAAATCTTGTCTGCACCACATCTGCTTTAGGTCTTTACAAGACCATTCAACGGATATTCTTGCTGCATTCATTGCTGTGTTAGGGGCAATTTGTGCTGGATTTGTTCACGCACGATTATATCTGACCTGCAACCAAGGACGTATGATATAGGCTTGGTCTGTGTAAATATAAAATTGTTGAAGATATATTAACAGCTCCGTTTCTAGAATGTCATATATATTACTTTCTCTGCAGAGTGTTATATGATGACGCCGGCCTACATCCGGTCTATATAAATGAAATATCAAACCGTGTAGTGTGCTTATTGTTTGGTACACCAGACAATGATATCTTTCATGACTTGAGTACACAGCGTGTTGTAAAGAAGCGGGCCCTCCTGGTTGATGAATTTTTATTTTTTTGCCATCCATGAACCCCACACAGCTATTAAGTCGGGATCCGTTTTCATGGATACACTCTGCATAGATTTCTGCTATTTCAGCCATCAGATCACCTCTGAAAGTTTAAATTAAATGACCGTGTTCTCTATAAATGTCTCAAGTGCCTACCAGAATACTTCTGACAGTACGTAATTGCGCATACCGAACATTATTTCCAGACCATTCCAACGACAAGGTGACGCCAGCCGACGTAGAACAATACATGCAGTCGTTACTTCATTGCAGTAATATTATTTGCGAGTGGTTTTGCCTATCGTAAATCCTATAAGATCGGCAATTTGACCGATTTCTTTCGTCCTGAACCTGAAATATTTCAGGCTTTGCTCATCAGAAAATATGTTCACGTTAAACGTGGTAGTAGTTACATTTCTTTTGCGTATTTTAATGAGTTTCATATCGTTCTTAACACCCTTCAGTTTTTTTGTAGAAACGATAAATTGTTAGTGGATCAAGCTCTAGCTCTGTGGCTAAAAATATATATGTTCTGCATCTTTTGATGCGGTCCTTAACTTTTTGTTCCGTGAAGTCGGTCTGCCTCATCTCCTTTCTTAGTCGGTTTTTTTCGGTTCTGCCTTTGCAACTTTGCTTTCTTTTTCGCCTTTCTTCTTTTTTTTACTTCTGTGCTGTGTTACGTCACATTTCTACGTTTTTCGCTTTTTCAGTTTTTTCTGGGGCTACTGCCAAGTAAATTAAAAATTAAAAATTTCTTCAATTTTGTCTTTGTTTTTAACTTATTCGTTACGCCAAAAACAAATTATCTGAAAATGTCGTTTATTATTCGCTATGTTTTCCACCACTTTCTGAAAAAAAGTAGTCATTTTTTAACTATTTCGTTACACCAAAACTCTCTAATTCTTGGGAAATTTGTTTGCAATTTTTCCGCGACTTGACAAACAAAAACCCTGTTAGGCAAGGAATGAGGAAGAAGGAAGGAGATGCAAAGAATGAATAGGTGGTGGAAGTGGAAAGCAGGGTTTTTGGTGAACACCATGGTGATGGAAGAAGTCACAGATATGTGGCCTTTAATTCGAATCGTATGAAGTATCCTTAAGTACCATGCGATTCCTCACTAAAATTTAGTCGCCAGTAACGGAAGTTTTTGGAACTAGAGTGAGAACCGGTAAATTATTAAAATTCAAGGTTGCCGATGACGGATTGAAATGTCTAACAAAACCACTGAAAATGGAGAGGAAGTGACTCGTGACGGAAGAAAGTAACGGACATATAATGAAAATATTATACCATGTCTACGTGGTCAATCGTTTCATTTCAATGATAGTGTGACTAATTGTCATGCTGGATATTGTTAGCGCCATTATACAGCAGAAAGAAATATACCAAACCAAGTACAGTGCAGCTGGTGTATACTTGAAGAGTGGGATTAGAAGTTGAAATAGGAGGTATGGGAATTATTAGATGAGAATTTTGTTAAATGTGGATACATCTCACCCGTCTTTCACCTAATGATATAGATACGAAGGAATTGTGAGGTCTGATAAATGCATATTACTGTAGCCAGTTATGAGAACAAAGGGAAGCGATCTGTTAAAATCGAATGAATTTTTCTGCCGTTGTGATCGACGGGACATCCGCTCGAATTTTACATGGTTTTCGTGATACTTGGTAAGAAAAAACAAAAAGTAAATTTGAAAGCTCGGAAGATCATAAAGACGAACTTCGTACAAGCTTCAAGCTTCTCTCAAATAGAGACACTTGTAACGTATTTTGTGTTGATCGCTATAAGACGTTTTATGCGTGCATTTTGTCGACTTATTAAAAACGAATTGATGAGGTCTGCACTTGTTGATGAAAAGGGAGATGATAATATTGAAAAAGTATTAGATTTTTATATTATTTGATATGTCCAAATATATGTCAACAGTGCATTGTTCAATGTGAATTGGACCAAAACGAGACGTCCAAACATGAAACTTTAAAACGACAGATGCAAGAATCATCATGTGATGGTATGTAGAGAAAGATTGTTGAACTTGTGGTGATGAAGAGAATTCTGGAAGTGAGAATTAAAAAGCTTGTGTAGAAACACGTCATGAAACGTGGAGGGAAATTGGAGGTGTCGCTGCATCATAGGATTTTAAAATTCAAGTAGAAAAAGACATTAGAACCAGTTTCATTTGAGAATAAGTGCAGTAAACTTTTGTTGTACTATATCAGTAGTACAGTAAGAAGGACTGGAAAGAATAGTTGAACGGAAAACGAACACTTCCATGCAGATGGATACATAGATTAACAAGGAGGTCGTCATAATATTAAAGATGACGAAGAAACTGACGTTTCAAGCGAACAATAAATTGAAGGGAGAGAAACACATCTATTCAATTGCATAGGCAGTGAAATGGTAATGATGGAGAGAAGAAAAGAGGAAAAGAGAGTGCGAAAGAAACACTGGTAGGTACATAAATGTCAGATGAAACGGGCGGAAAACTGCTAATAGTAAATATGGGTAGTCTAATCCCATATACTGCTTCCACCATGACTCCGTCAAATAAATAGATTCTATAAATTAGTGAAATTTTGAAGTTCCAAGCTGCTCACGAATAACCGCGACGGTACAATAACATGTCGATGCCGATGATGATATTAAGTACGTACAAACTTCTGGTGGCTATGTTTCTCGAGATAAGACAACACAACCGAAGATTGATCCATCAGTGTGGATTTTACTGTTGCTTATATTTGCTGAGTTTCGTCAATAAACTGAACTGATTGTTTGTAAATGCGTGCTTTCTGTACCAACGGGATTTGTTTCTCTCAATATATGGTGGAACAGTCTTTGTATAGTTCAGTTATGTCATTTATTCGATAGAAACTTCGATATTTCCAATTAGACAAGTTTAGAAATAGTCTGTTGAGGCTCTACAAATCTGATACGTTAACGAAGTGATCTAAAATTTATCTAAAAGCCCAGCATACGAACGATGTGGCACACTTTCTATAATTTAGATGGGTATGATACTTTCTGCGGTTCGCATGGTTGGATAGAAACATCCGCCGCCTCCTTCGATGGATCATATACGGATTTGCTGTACAACCACATTACATCACTCTTTTCGGAACATATCTCTTTTGCAATGTTTTCTAACATGCAATGGATTTAGAAATATGTGAGTGATTTTTCGAAACTTCTTAAAAGACCAGTGTATTGACTTTTTGTCCACAGCTGTAACATCCATCCACATTTAAACCTTCAATATTCTTTCATGCTGAAAATAACTCCTTCCAATTATCAATACACTTGGTGCTAAGCATAATATGCATAACATATGGGCAGCAGCAGGTGTTTTACAGTCGTAAAAAATGACCTCAAAATTTTACGATTGATCTGCATCCCGATTCCGTCAAAGTGTGCTGAATTGGCATTTCTGGTCATCCGAGCAAAAGGAATTTTATTGTTGTCTTTTGATGGTACGAAAATGAAACCAGTAAAATATATCCTGTGTCATGAATATTAGAAACTTCGACAACGTCCTTATCAAATGATGAATCAGATTGAATAATTCCCCCCCTCTTCTTTCGTCGAAGAGTTTTCTGTTCTTCTTTCACCCTTATTTAGTTCATATCAAATCCATTGCAAGTCTGAACCACATAAACCACATTGCCTTCCTTTTCAAGCGTTTCTGCTTCTTTCTCTAAACTGCCACATTTTCGGCTTTTATTACATCCATGTGAAGTTAAAACTATCCCTCAATGGACCTATAATGGGCTTAAATATTTCATCGGTGATTGACGTCTTTCGACTTAACCAACTGCTCTATTATCTTAAAGTTCAAGTTTAGGTAATGTTTAGCG
>JAULBU010031787.1:0-11154 GCA_032358235.1 Odonthalia washingtoniensis
GTTCAACATTCAACAGTGAGAAACAATCAAAACTCAATGGAACGATTACATCGTCTACTGAATCATGGGCAAGGCAGTAATGTAATGCCGACGGACGCACCTGTGATGGATACAGCGGAGACCATTTACATATCATCGTTAGCATTGTTAAAAATGTTGAAACATGGGCGAGCAGGTGTACCAATGGAAGTGATGGGATTAATGCTCGGAGAATTTGTTGATGATTACACTGTGAAAGTTGTAGATGTGTTTGCAATGCCCCAATCGGGTACAGGAGTATCAGTTGAAGCGGTTGATCCAGTGTTCCAAACGAATATGTTGGATATGTTAAAACAAACAGGAAGACCTGAAATGGTTGTTGGATGGTATCATTCACATCCATCTTTTGGATGTTGGTTATCTGGTGTTGATATAAATACACAACAATCATTCGAACAGTTAAATTCAAGATCTGTTGCAGTTGTTATAGATCCCATACAATCCGTTAAAGGTAAAGTAGTCATCGATGCATTTAGATTAATTACTACACAAATGCATATGTTAGGTCAAGAACCAAGACATACTACATCAAATGTAGGTCATTTACACAAACCAAGTATACAAGCTTTAATACATGGATTAAATAGACAATATTATAGTATTGCTATAAGTTATAAAAAAAATCAATTAGAAGAACAAATGTTACTAAACTTACATAAGAAAAAATGGATGGATTCTTTATCGGTAACTGATTTTCAGGAGCACTCTATTAAAAATGAAGATACTATTAATAACATGTTGACTTTAGCTAAAAGTTATCATAAAGCTGTACAAGAGGAACAAAAATTAACACCTGAACAACTTATAATTGCACGTGTTGGTAAACGTGACGCTAAAAAACATTTACAAGCTGATGTTTCACAACTAATGGGTGAAAATATCAATCAGTGTTTGGGTACTATGTTGGATACGGTTGTCTTCCGTCAAGATGTCGCTTCTACTGATGAAGCTGAAACATAAATAAAATTTTATATAATAAAGTTTTTTTTTATGTTTCTTCCAGGAGACTCCCGGGTTCGTCCCTTGAAATTGTTAGCTTCAGTTTGTCAGGTTGCGCAGCAATGAAAGTAGAAGCACCTGCACATCTAGCCAATTTATAGTCCATATCTCCTCGTATAGTCCATACATATAAATCCCTATAACTTTTCATATTCCACGGTTTTCTCGAATTACGAATAGCGTGTACAAGATCCGGTCTAATTGCAGCAAGACCAAAATGCATTGACACTGCTTCATAGTGTTCGTCATCTAATAAGTTAATGACTGTAGATTGTTTATAATGTGAATATCTAGGGTCCATGCTAAGCGCGTAAGATGCATTTTTTCCAGCCATTCCGTTCTGAAAAACACGCAATGACTCTACTTGAGTTGATGTGAAAACAACACGTTTTGGATTAATAAAATGCTTTACCATTAAATCATTTATTTGATTCATTAATATTGTACAATTTGAACATGACGCAGATACTTTAATACCAGGTGCATAACAAGCTTTGATATCAATCATAAATTTCGTTGTGTCCGGTAACGTTTCAAATACTGTTGATAAAGTAGGTACACGATAAGTACATGGTACAGTGCCTATACCACCATTAGAGCGATTGCGGGTACAGAACTTACCACTTGATATTTGACCTTGTGGATTACGTTGTGGTGTTTTCAATACCAACGATTGTGCATAGCTCAAACTTGACATACATGTTAATCCGGTACCATTAACAGTTGCATTATTATAAGCAGTATCATGAAATATTATAACCGCATGATCTGAGGTTAAGCCTACATCAAACTCGACGAAATCTGTTACCTTCACAGCTGCCTGTAATGCCTGTATTGAATTTGCAGGATATGGGAATTCTACTCCTCGATGACCTATTATGGTTAAATTCTCGTCTGCGAGAGTGAGTGAAGGTGGAGGTAGTAAATTAGCTGAACATAAAGCTACACGCCATCCACCGGGTAGTAAAGCAACTATGAAAACTGATAAAGTCAATATGAGTAAGAGGCGTGGGAAATAACGAAGAAGAAGACGATTAATTAATATATGGGTATATGTTGGCGGTGGGTGTGAGTCACGAATATGACGAAATATCGGAGGTGGTGGTGGTAGATGTTGAGATGTTTTACTTTCAATGTCTTCATCTGATTCATCATCGGCTATTGAAAATTGTTGAAGTGGTTGACGTTCCATACTTCCATTTTCTACAATATTTCGACGAGCCTTTGCTGCCATGACTGCGATGACACAGCGATTGTAGTTGATCGATCGGAGTTGGTATTTGATGAAGGGGGGTGACAGTCGTGGAGGTGATGCAAAGTTTAACGGTGGGTGAAGGAAGGGAAAGTGGATTTTCTGATGTATATTCTCTGTCTATTACGTTTACAGCGAAACGAGGCCTTACGGGTGCATACCAACCCGGCTAAAACGTGGACACGTTGAGAAAACGTTTTAATACTTTCGACACCGATACAAAATATTAATTCAAAAAAGTTCAGCCTTGCATCAATTACGTAAACCTCTTCCAACAACAAAACTGATACATCCAATCATAGTCCATCCTTTCATCTCGGAGATGGGAGACATGTCATCTTGCACAATCAGCATCAAATTAAAAGTTCCTTATGGTAGAGTAGTATATAGCATATAATATATATATTTATAGATATATATATATATGGAACGTAACGTATGGGAAAAGAAAAAAAACAAAAAACAAACAGTTGCGTTTAAATTGTTCTTAGCAATATGTTCGTAGTTATAGTATAAAGGGAGTATATATATGCATCATGAAATAATAACCTATGAAAACTTAAAACACACACATCGACATCCTCCGATTCAAAAGTTAGAGAACATAGAAAATACTCCATACTCTGTATTAATTAAGATTCCATATTATATATATATATATATCTATTTCAACTTAAATTCCACCTATTACGTTTGTCATTCCAATTCCGTAATACCTTCAGATTTCATAGCATTCCTGAACAATGTAACATGCGAAGTAAACAGATCTCGGTTCTTACTATCCAAACTCTGCCTAATATCAGTCATTAATTTTTGAAAAGCAACACTAACCGCAACTCGTCTTTCTTGAGGTTGAGATTCAACAGTTTTTTTCTCAATACCTAAGAAAGTATCAGGATTAGTTAATATTAAACTTAGTAAAGGCCTTGATAAGCTCCATTGATTAGTACAATCAACATTAACAATCATATTGAAAATGATAGTAAGGCATGATGGAAATAAATCTGGTGACGATTTAACATGATTTTCCATTAATGCTGCATTTTCATTACCTTTAATACCTTGTTTAAATCTAAACGCAGATAAATTATCAATTGCAGTACCACATTGAGAAGACATCCATACTTCAAATGATTGCAAACCTTCACGCAATGCTTGTACAATTCTTGAAAACTTATTATGTTCTAATGTCACAATTTCTTTTGTATGATTAACTGATAATGTATCAATTAATCCAAAATATGCTTTAGCCACTTTAGGATATGCTACAACTTGTTCAACTGGTATAACCATTAACAGTTCAAAACATATATCCATACCATTTTTTAAAGCTGTATCCCCATACAATTCAAATACACCAAAATTTACATAATTACCAGATAACGCTCTTGTGAACATTTGTAAACATACCCAAATACCTTTGTACAATATACGATATGCATCCATTGATGAATTTTTCTCCAGCATGTTGTTACCACCTATATACTCCCAATTTGTTAATGTATGTCTACCATATGTTACTAAAATTTTAGAAGTTTCTCTAAATAGCAATATTCCATTGGGTGATGAACAACCAAATGATACACGCTGTGATTTGTTAAATACAATTTCTGAGTATAATTTCAATAGTACATTTGTAACTTCAGCCAATCCAGCATTCGAAAATACTTCGCATATTTTCAACATAACTTCGGTGTGCTGTGGATAAAACCAGTCAAAAAATAGCATAAATGTTTTCGGATTTAATAATGTTGATACAACACCTCTTAAGTCCCTTAATACACCAATAACTGCACTTTTAACAGATGAGTCATTCAAAAATGATTCCGGGTTATTTAATTCAGATAGTACTTTTAACTTCCTATTTAAAGGTTCCATAAATCTTAAAAACTCACTTTCTGAATCAAAGTTATTACCACCACTTGCAAATAAAATTCTTAATAATGTTTGATAAAATGTTGTACGATGTCTACCCATTCTGGAATCAGGGCCCTTCATAAATGGAAAATTATCTTCATCATGGTTTGCTATCATTTCACGTACTGTTAGTAACTTACATAATAATCGACTACTACTATATCCAGCAGCTAAATCTTGTAATAAAACTAAACTTTTAGCAATTATTTTACTACCATCAACAACACCATAACTTCTTAAATTACATGCTATTTTAGATGCAACTACATCTAATACTACCATATGATCTGCCATACCAAGTCTTTCTGATAATTTAACATATACTTTACTTGTTGCAACTGCTTCTTCACCTATGAAAGCACGTCTAAATGATTGCGTAAAATCTGCGATTGCCAAATCCAATGAAATAGCTCCTTTTGTATTTCTTGCACGTCCTGCTGGTGTAGCTAATTGAGATGGAGTTACACCAGGTCTTCTTCTAGCAGCTGTATCAGCTTCAACCGTATGAACCATAACTTGAAACACACGTGCGCTTAATTCACCGTCTGTCATTTCTTGTGCTTCTGTACTTGAAGCACTTAATCTACCACTTAAGATAGAACCTATCACACGAGTTAACCAAGCGAGTTCACGTTCAAGTTTTGAAACTTCTGCCGGATTAACACCGACTCCACCACTTCCAGCAAAAGTTTTGTAGTTTTCTAACATTGGATCCATAACTGACATGATGAAATTTGCCATTTTTTCGTAATCTAGTCTAGCCATGGTAGGCATCAATTCTAAATGTTCTGATACATCATCATCATCATCATCATCATCGTCCGATAATTGTGACAATGCCATTAATCTACTGGTTACATATTGTTCAACAATTTTAGGTACATATCTATCAAGATATGATTCTTTGCCACTTTTACTATATGGCATTGCACTTATTAACTTAGACCAAAGAGAAAGTAAATAATATAAACTTTCTCCAATCCATGACCAATCAGATGCTAATGATTGTAGTGTAAAATTAGATACAAGTTCTATCCATTGTCCATATATATCGAGACTTACAATTTCATCCAGTTGATAATTTACTTTAAGGCGCGCCAACCATCTACAGAAATGATGATAATTATTATGATCTTCAAGACCTGCACGTGCATTCAAAATTTCCAAAGTGCCTTCCATATGTCTGTGAATATTCATTACCCTTAGTTCGTCAGTTGAAAATAATGTTCGTCTCATACTAACAAGTTGAACGAGACATTCTAAAGATTTTGCCGATTGGACACTATCTGAGGTACATTGTGATTTATAAACATCAATAAATATTTTGACAGTATTGGGATCTTCGACAACCGTATGCCATGCAGAAGGTGGATGTAAAGTACCAATATCTTCATTACTATCATCAAGACTAGAACCTACGAAATCAAAAGACAAACAAGCAAAAGCTAATTGTAAACAACAATTTCTTAATTTGTCATTAGGTGCGTGTGGTTGAATAAATTTAGATAATGTTTGTAATGAAATATTAAAGATTTTCAACAGGACAAGATCACGAAATGATAATGATATTTTTCTTGATTGTGAATGAGTAATTGTTCTTCTTATCGTTGGTATGGTTACGTTCATATCAGATACCAGACGTGCTAAAACTTGCAATCCAATGATACAGTGTTGTGGTGAAGCATCTAAAAATCTAGATACATCATCAACAATTGATTTATGTGTATCTCCATCATTCCATCCATATTTCGATACACGACATAATAATGTTGATAATTCAAGACATACAAAATCTTTCAACTGCGGTCCTTTGTTTGCCAAGTAATTGAGAATATAATTACGAAGTTGAACACGTTCTTCAATACTAATTTGACTCCAGAATGATGTTACTAACTTGATTAAACAGAATGCAGCGAACTTTTGAGCCCATGGAACCTAAAATACACAATATATAAACATATGTATGGAAGGGAACTTGAGTTCGTTAGACAGGTTGTTATTCGATAAAAGAGAAATGGAAAATTGATTATATATTATATGTTAATATCTTACCTGTGAGTTGTCGAGAATCATTGTACACTGTGAAAGATGACGTGGACTGCTAGCAAGGGTCAAAAGAGTTGACTCAGCAGCACGACGGACGGATGAATCTTGTGCTGTATACAGCTGCTCACACATACGTTCAATAGTAGGAAGGTCATTAGGAACGGGGTGAGTACCGTTTCCAGTAGAGTCTGAAGTCATCGTCGTCGATATATATAAATGCGGGTGTTAAACCGGAAGGATGCAAGAAGATCTGCTGTTTTTGCGGGTGGGTTAGTTTCCAGTATTGTTGGACGTGATGTTTTTTATTTATTTATTTACTTGTTTTTGATTGACTTTTGATTTTGTTCCGATTGTTCCGCACGTCGTGTGAGTTTTTCTAAGAATGGTTCGTGTTCGTGCGATTGGATCAACAGGATGGCTCGGTGTTTCCAAAATAAAATCGGGATTGTAGATTGCTAGTCACTTGATGCGGATTGATTTCTTGATTGGTAGTACAGGTAGCGAAACGGGGAAAGTTGATGACGACGACGACGACTGAGGAGGAGGAGAGACGTGGAAGGGAAAGGAGATTTGATGGTGTTTGGTGAGGTAGTAAAAATAGAAGACACGGAAAGAAAGAAGCAGAATTGGGTTTCAACGATTCAATGTACGCGGTGGCGTTGTCGGACGCGTTTATTTTAATACTATTAAAGATGTTCCGACAGGCTGATCTTGGTTACGTAAAAATCGTAACCGTAAAAAAAAAGGCCCAAAAGAATTAAAATCGGCTCAAAAAAATATATTTATAAAAAGGAAGAACTAATCAACGGAGCGTTCGATTTCATTATTATCACTTTTGCATGCTCTGTATCACAAAAATGTGTTTTTAAAATATTAAAAACGGATCAAAGAAATGAAATTTGAAATAATTATTATAACATTCACAATACACCTTAACGATTACTGTAAATTATTATATTTAATAAATGGTGTACACGTGTTCTTTTCAATTATAACTGTAATTACCTATGTCAATGTCGTTCTTTCCGTAACGACGCCTAGACCAGGATTATAAAGTTTGAAATCAAGAAACACTGACTGCTTAATACCTTCAGCAAAACCAACATACAAATTAGGAGGAACAGGAAACAAAACACTCGTTTTCTTTTTATATTCCTTGTACTCTTCTCTATCCCCATATCGCTCATCTGCAGATTTCTCCAGTATGGGCATACCACTTACGAAAAGCAATAACAATGTAATGAAAATCGGACCGACGATGGCGATATGTTCCACACCGTTTAAATCATTTAAAGCAGATACGTAAATACCCCACCATACAACCATTTCACCAAAGAAATTAGGATGTCTAGACCATTTCCAAACACCAACATCAGTCCATCTATCTCTAGAACGTTCACTTTGTTTATACATCAATTTCTGTAGGTCTGCCACGCTTTCTAATAACAATCCACATGAAAATAGAATCCACCCAATGTAATCCAGGCTAGTCAATCCTCTCGTTACTGATTTCGAATTTATGATTGTACTAGGCAAGCACACTGTCCAACACCACATAGCTTGAAGTGACCAGAAAATAGCAAGTCGAATTACGTTATTACGTTGATTATCAAATCGTCTATCTTCTCCCCATAAAAATATTCGGTATAGTAAGAATGAACCTAAGCGTATAGCCCAAACAAGTATCAAGGTTGTAAGTACTATCTGGCGGGTTGTGTAGGATCCATTGACGGTTAATGTCAGAATGACTATCAAGATGAAATTGGAAGATCCGGCAAAATCTGTCACTTTGTCAAACTTGAGGAAATAAGTTATCAGAAAGAAGATTAACTGGAAAACAATTGTTACTATTGCAGTCAGAGCTAGTAATCGATCATCCAGAGGATTACTCATTGTTTTTCTGTTGATTGTTTAAGGTTGATGAACGTCGTTTGAGAAATTCCATCGTTGCTTGAATTTGTTCTGATAAATGGTTTTATCATCACATTTTTGTTATCACAATAAAATGTGATGATGCTGACGTCAAGATTGCATTTACTAAAAAATAAATAAATGCAATAAAAAAAATTCCAAATGATATGACAACGATGTAAAACAATGTTTCAGAAATTTTTTCTATGAAATCACAGCCACATATAACTGAATTCAGCCAAATTCATTCATTCTGTATCATAACCAATCAAATGCATACATCACAATTTCATAAAAGCTGTCATCTTCATACAGCACACGTAGCAATATATGTAACTTTATTCTATAAATTCTATAATTGAATATGTAATTAACGAATGAAAACCAATGCTTCTTTTTGTACTGTTCACATGAGATTCAATGGTCCATTCTAGTTTTCGTATGTTTGATCTTCATCATTGCATCTTGACGAAGAAGGAAGCACACTATCCGTTACCTTGCGACATACATGCACACATACATACATATCTACAACAAATCGTGCGCCATTCAATTTCAACTTATATTTCACAAGTAAAACGAATCAGTCATGGTTCAGATTTTGAGCGAACCTAAATTTCCAGTTATCCATGAAGCTCCGGGAACGAAAGAAATCATCAATGGATTCCGTCCTGCCGACTGGCGTAATTTAGCGCTCGTCACCCTTGTAACCATGCCTCTAGGATATGCAGCAGGTATGTTTTTTATTTTATTTTATTTTCAAGTCACAATCTCATCTTAGATTTACCTGTCTCACACATTATTTATTTTTTTCGTGGTTGCAATAAATAGGCCGACCGTTGTTAATGAGACCTACTATGTATGGATCTGCTGGAATCAGTGCTGTCTTCGGTTTTTTATTAGGTTGGCAAAAATCACACGCTCGTTTAATGGGATTTAGAGAAAATTCTATCGAAGTACAAAAAAGCGGTATAAATGCTTCTACCTCTACCTCTACTTCTACATCTACACCATCAACTCCTCTAGCCGCCAGTAGCACCAATTCTTAACATACCGAAACAAAAATTAAAAAAACAATACAAATGCAATACAAAAAATGTTTCTATATACTCGTTTCTATTTTATTCTATTTTTTTTATGGTCAAACATCATAGTTCTGAAAAGAACTACGATGCTATGATGTTTGATCATAAGGAATATACATGTATGATTTATCTGGTATGAAAGTACATTCATTAATACGGTCCTTTAATGGAATTATACGTTGTGTATTTTGTCTTCTCATACATATCATACCTGTATCACGTTTTGTAGAACATATATACTTGGGATCACATTTACGTACTCCACATGCCATGGTATACTCATCTTTAAGATAATAACATTTTGCCCATTCATTCGTTGGTAAAATTTCACAAGGACATAAATCCAACATATTTTTCTTTTCATGTTTGTTACATCGATTTGATTTACCTATAACGAAACGTGCACCAATAATAGATAAATCATGTGTATTTTCAGAACCCCAAACATAATTGGCATTTCCAGGAAATCCAGTAACTTTCTTAATTCCTTCATTCACTATTCTACCATTTGTCCAACTTGAGGTGCAATCATTATATCTTTTTTTCTTTGCTAAAGATACTTTATTATTACTTAGTATAGATATTTTCCATCCTGTATTTGTATTAGTACCAGTTACATAATCTTTTCCATTGTCTGTTATACTTGCTATTAGTCCACCTATACCCTTTCCTCCTCTACGACCCATTGCTTTTAAAAATATGGTATCTCCATCTTTTAATGTTAATGTTTTTTCATATACATAAAATTTATTTGGAACGTCTCCCACATGTCGTCCATTAATGAATATCCATAATTTATCATTTCCAGCTAATCTTAACTTTATATCTCTTGAAGGTTTATATTTTTTTACACTGGTACTTACTTCAACTGCTTTTTTATTACACGTATTATCATCAGCTAAAGTAGCACGGAAAATAGAAATTGTTGAATTAAAGGAATCATTTTTATAGATCATAGTTGAAGTACGTTTGTTATAAGGTGTTGTATTCCATTTACATGCAGGTGACCAATGAACAGAAGATTGCCACGAATTATCAGAAGGTGATTGATGTGAATGACGCCAAGTTAACGGTATATCATTACCTGACGTTGTTGATTTCAAAGTAAGGAATTTTTTAACTGTAGGTGACGATGTACTCATTAATGAGAGGACGTCATTCTTAGTAACGGATACTTGAAATGTATGTGATCCTGGTGAAAGTGTCTTGACTAGTTGTCCGTTACGGTATACAGATGTTTCTGTCGATATTGTAGCTGCTAAATCAATGGAAAAAACTCTTGTCAGAAAGATAGAAAAAACAAAATTTGATAATAAGAAGGGAATCTTCATCATGAGAAAATAGTTACGTAGATGATTGAAAAGGAGGTAAGAATGGGGGTTTTGATGAAGTTAGAACAGTAGAGTTGTTTATGATGTGTTTCATTTTCAAACATTTTCATCCTTAAGTTTGGATGTCGTTATCTTTTAAATTCAAACGGTATTTGTTAATGCGTTTTGATGCATGATTTGAAAGAAGGAGTGAAAAAAAGCAGCAAACAAATCATAATTTTTGATTCAAATTTTGTGGATATCGTCGTGGCCATTTCCACTGTTTTCTTCTTTACTCTTCTTTATTCTTCTTCATATGTACAAGAGCAGGGACGTTGAATGGAAGGGACTATCAATCGAGTGTCGATCATTATGAATGCAATTAATTCCTTTCCACTTACCTGCTCTCCGTTTATATTTACATTGCTACTTGAATTGCCTTCTACTTTCATTACAGAAAAGACATGAATGTAAAATGCATCTTCGTTCCTGACTGCTCAAAAGAAATAATTAAACGTTAAAAGCTACTAACTTTTATTCGTATGGATACAGGAAATGGCGGGAAATATGTCAGAAGTGTTGCTGCTAAAGACAA
>JAULBU010031798.1:0-16350 GCA_032358235.1 Odonthalia washingtoniensis
GTTACGAGGTCGGTGATGGTATGAAAAGTCTATGCGCTTGTTTTCATATTTAGTCATGATTTATTTATTCAGAATATGTTGGGAGAGATATTGAATAGGGAAGTGGCACTAGAAGCATATGTTGATAGTAAGACGGTTTTAGATGTATTGGCGAGGGACTGGAAGACTACAAAAAAACGGCTACCGATTGACATCAATGTTTACGCGAATCGTATGAAAGAGGGGAGCTTATTCGTTTAGGTTGGATGACAGGTGGAGTAAACCCTGCGGGGCCTTTGACGAAGCAGCTTGTGAGTATGAAGAAGCCACTCTGGAAACTGATGACTGAAGGAAGAGAAGATTTGAACATAATAGCATGGCCTTCAGTTGCAATCAAAGTTAATACGCTGGAGTTTCGGGAAAGGGAAGCGAATGTTTGTTTGAAATTCAACCAAAAGATGTTTGGATGTAAACGGGGACCTGTTAAAGGTGACAACATGCAGGTTACAAGTGAGGTACAGCAGGAGGAGGTTCCAAGTAAGGTTATTTGTAATGACAGTTTATAGGATTGACTTGGCGTATGGTGACATAATTATGAAGCATACATTATGCAGTTTAACTTGGGAGTACAGTAGTTTAGTATATTTTCCACATTTACAATTATGTAGACTTCTCTATTTTGAGAAGTGGTAATCTAAAGTATTCTCGGGACATATCACACGTGGAGGACACTACACGTTTATCACGTCTCGGAAGTGTGCTGACAAAAATCCACATGTAATTAACATGCTGGAGTCAGCGTTCTCCAGCCAGAAGAATGATTGGAAGTAGAATTGAATTAACTTAAAAACGACGAGTAAGCATCAATGACTGGAAATATCACCGGCAACCTGATCAGGATTCATACAAGGAAACAAACATCGTTTCGCGACAAGCACGAGTGAGCTGAAGGGCAAGCCGTAGTCGGTTCGCTGCTCAATTACAAACAGCTGCTAGCAGCGAAGTCAGGGCTGGGGACAGACTAGATAATTACTGTGAGGATCAATTACTCGTTTTTAACGACCAACTGAGGAAACGCACCGTCATAACGTGTAGATAAAGCGTACGTCAAGGATCTACCTCGAATAAGGAATTGACAGAGTAAAGTAGCGACAATAAAAAGGACATAGAAGAGGAGCAAGGCCATCTCTAAGTATGGGAACCAATTTGGCAAATGAAGTGAGACGCACGACACTGTTGGAGATCATTTTTGCTTTGAACGTATTTCTGAGGGACAAACTTCGTGAAGAGTATCCGTCTGTGTTTCCGGATCTTACTACCTACATTCAAGAGGCATAGTCTTGGAGTGGAGGTGACATATATCAGGCCATGCGAATTTGTGGGGTGCGTGTAGTCTGTGTTTCTTGGAATGAATGCCTACCTACCTCCTAATCGCGAAAGTGTAAAGATGTGCCAGGGAACCGTTCATTCATTTTCTCAATATGAACGCCCGCATTGGGCCAATAGTAGAATGGACATTCAAACCTCGTAGTTTTTCTCTTGGCATTCATTTTTTCAAAAGCTGGTAATTTTATGAACGCCCGACATTCATTGTTTTGTAGTTACGTGCAGTTGCGACAATTATTCATGAAAGATAATGTGGGCCCAATTTTGGTCATTGCTGTCACCACTTTTTCATCCAATTTTATTAAAATAGTGATTATAGTAGTGCGTGTATGACCGCCAGCAATACAAAAATATGAGAGAGGAATGCAAGAAAGCCACCAGCAATGGAATTACTGTACGTCATGAATGTCTACATTGAAGGGCTGAAAGGGGGCCATTCACATTTCAACGAGAGATTATAAATGTATCACGTCAGTTACATGTTTTAATAGACACGTTCACACCAAGAATGCACATGACGGAATTGCAATCAATAACGAATGGAAAGGATTTTATAAGCATATGACTTTAAGTTACCAACGACGTGGTGACGACTTGGATATGTATAGTACATATTCAACATTGCCGTAAGAGATTGTAAATATAACGTGTCCGTTATGTGATTTAACGGACACGTTCAAAAAGAAGATGCACATTAGGAAATTGGAACCAATAATAATTGAAGGGATGTTTTAAGGATATGATTTCAAGTAACCAACGACAAGGTGTCAACTTGGATATGTATAGTACATGTTCAAGTTGTCAACACGTCGTTGGGCAATTTATAAAAACCCTTTCACATGTTCAGATTACTGTTACGATAATTTGAAGAGGTGAAAGGGTTTTCATAACAATAATATTCCACGTACATGCAATGATTGTAAAATGTCTATTTAAGGGAATGTTTACATCAGTTGTAGAAAGTTTTGTATCCCCTTCCTTTCCATGCCAAGCATTCTTGTAACTACCATTAACAGAAAGTGCGAAAATTAAAGAAACAGTTTGCGTTACTAGTTATTAGCTATTAGTTGTTAGTTTTGTAGTTGTTAGATTTTGTCCTCCTAAGTGTGGAAAGGTTGGAAATTTTTTGTGATCTTGAGGAAGTTGGGAAATTTAACATGAATTCCTGGCCCTCGTGAGATCGTAAATGCTTACCCGTTTTTCATATTCAGGTGTTAGTTTTTGTTTTCTCCAAGTGTGGGAAGGTAGGAAATAGTTTGCGAACTTGTGGAGGTTGGGAAGCATAACATGACTTCCTGGCCTTCGTGGGGTCGTAAATGGTTATCTACATTTTTATGTTTGGGTAGAATGAATTTTTTTAATGACTTCTTAGATTTATTTAATATTTGTTGGTTTTTCCTCTCCGAACTTGAAGAAGGTAATAACGTAACCTATTTACTACCATTGGGCAGTTAAGGTGTGGAAGGGTAGGAAATAGGTTACGTTACGATATATTTCACTGTTAAAAGGAAGGCACCTGTACTACAGACGCCTTCCTTTTCAGAGTGGTTACCACCAGCTGCCCATATATGATTGTGAGGAAAATCATGTATGAGTAGGTGAGTGTGGTAATTTTTTCAAGCTTTATTTGTACGAACTTTTCATGTTGTATTATAGTAATCGCAAAGTATGTTTGCTGACATCTTAATGGGTCAAACTTGCTACTGAAAAAATATATTTTGAGAATGAGAGCCTGTAATTGTACAGTGACATGACAGGCTGTCATTCCGAGACATGTGATAAGTAATAAAGCATATATTATATCCTCAGAATATAACGTAAATATTATTACTTGTACAGTGACAGGCTGTCATGGAATTGACAGTGTTTAGTAAAATCATTTATATTAGTTTACTAAATGTAGTTATAGTAATAATTGGGTAATGCAGTGTACATAAGAAGAGAAAAATTGAAGATAAAATGAAAGGAAAAATGAAACTAAAAGTACTAGCTGTATTTAATGTGATGAACATGATCACAACCGTAATCAATGAAAAGTTCCTGGCCAATTTCAATAGGACAGAAAGCACTAATTTCCAGAGTTTTTCAAGAAGTTGCAGCGGCATCAGTTCTCAACTTTCTATTTTGCACGAGAGCACAATTTGAAGTTCTTGGGTCATTCAATCTGTCGTCAGCCGAAGAGTTAGCTCCAGGGGGATGATGGAAATCATTAACGTATTTTGAAATACACCAAGGGGCAGCTACAATCCATGCCTTCTTTTTCGATCAATCATTTGTTGTGAGTTTATGGGAACAATTGGCACCGTATTTCAGGAATTGAGCCATAGATACCGAAAGTAAACCCTTACCATATGTTCTTGTAATTGAATGACTCCCGCCAATATTTCCGTAAACCAATGTTCCATATTAATGACCAATGAGGAAACCTTCACCAATTATCTTTTCAGCAAAAGTTCCCAGACCAGCTCCATCGTTTTTGATTGTGGATGGTTTCAGGGAAAACCATAATGCCTCTGCTTCCATTGTAAGTAACATATTTGTAAGTATTACATCAATAGCTCACTTCTATGATATTTTTCACTTGTCTCACAGTATGGCAACACCGTTTTTATACAAAGATATACCTCAATGACCTGTGAAATGAATTGACGAACGTGCTTAGGGAATGTTAGAACTGTAGAAAGTCCAGGAAGAATATCCCATAAATCTCTTCATTTTTCACGGCAATGGCTTGCAGCTCTCCTAAATATTGTTGTACAAAGAAATAGTTATTCTTCCGTGCCTTCAATGTCGGATTCATCTTTGAGTAGCTGACGAGCGAAAACTTCGACCAGTTGTGTCCAGAAGCATTCCAAACAGTTATCATCCATAGCACCACAAAAACATTTTCTATGGTTTGGAAGAAGCATACATGGAATTGCCATAGAAATTGTACCAGCGCATAGATCCACAAACAACTCACCAGGATGGGTAAATTTTCGAATAATATCCATCATCCATTGTCTTGACTTTTGCTCTGGTCGGAGCATTGGTCTTCGACCGGGGGACTTCGTCTGAGATGGAAAAAATATCTTTTTGTGGATAGGGACCCTTTGGATGTTATTCATTTCATTACATCTTCTGGAATGAAAATAAGTATTGAATACAGAACGACTATAGTTTATCATTTTCAAAACGTGATCCCATACCATACAATTCTTCCAGAAGTGTACTTCATGTTCAACCAAGGAGAGATGCATTAGATGGGGTGTTCTTGGATCTGATGCATAGTAACCCCTTGTCTTCGTGTAATGGAGCTATGTTTCCTCCACACTGAAAACACTTATTTCAGTCTTGTATCCTTTTACAATTTCATCTTCTCCGAGGTCTTCCAATGGTATTGATCCCTTCTTCGACTTAATATGTTGGACCCAGGAAGAAAATTGCATTGCTGAACAAAAAATATGTGCATGACTTCCTGCTATTAAAGCAGATTCCGCGAAATCTACCAATTCTTTCATGTTTTCTGCTGTGACGTAGTTGTGATCTGAATTTGGATAGTCTTTGTTATGTCTAATGTTATATGGTGCGTCTGTTAGAATAAAATGAACATTATCTTGTAGAATCTGACCCATAGAATCTTCATGTGTGTCGATAAGGGGTTGAAAATTGAATTCATAGGACCAACAGTAATTCTGCATACGGAATTTCAGCACTTCCATTGCTTTCAATCCCATTGTATCCAGCTTATCTGGAGCTGCTGGTTCGCCATCATTTCCCTCCTTAACTTCTGTCGGGATATCCGAAGATTGGTTCAGGGATTTTTCCATGTCTTGGTTGCCACTAACCTTAGATTTCTTCTTATTTCTTTGCAATTGTTCGGAAGACGGTAAACGTCCATGCTTCCAATTACCTGTTTCCGTTTCCTCTCAAGGGGAAATATTCCCATCAACGTTCTCGATAATTTCCATACTGTTAAGAACTCGAACGGATAAGTTGAGAGGCTCGGATACATGACCAGGTATACCAGAAAAGCATTATGGCAATTACGAACTGTGTTCATCAAAACAGAAAGTTTTCAGCATCGGAGCTGATTCCAAGTTGGAATTGGGTCCGTACATCAAGATGTTGCACAATATTTTGTGTAGGTTGGTAAACATGAAGATGCGATGTACCTGCCTGAATGCTGTATCCAGTCTGTTTGTTCTTTTCCAAGCTTGTTCGGACACCAATTATTCGATAGCGACTGGTTCATCGTCTGCCGTTAATATTTTTTCTTGAGTACTTGGAAAAAAAAATTTGTCTTGTAGAAAGAACTTCGAATCTTGATGTTGTTCAGTTGTAAACGGTGTAGGGTGACATAACTGTACTGACTAGATGAATGTATAATGATGTTGCCAGTCTTGTACACGCCTTGAAAATTGTTTGACAAACGAACCCTCTTCTACTACAGTGAAATGTTTGACGCTGAGGATATTTCTATTACTCGTCTCAGATTTTTTTGATGAAATTGTCTTCGAGACAAATGAAATGCCGTGTTAAAATAGGAGACATTCGGAATTTGTTGAGATATACATGTTGAATGGGTTCCGTCTAGGTGTTTTCCCAGTTGACTGGACGATCATGTGAATGAATTTTGGACCAGCTATGAATCCAGTTGAAGTGAAATATTCAATGAACAATTCAGTGAACATTTTCAGTGTGCGTTCATCTCTACAACCATATGTGTATATGGCGAGAGACGCACGAGCTATCTCACGCACTTGCTGAGAACCCATTTCTGCTAGAACCTTGTCACCATTAGCTCCTACAGACTCAAATGCCGGTTGTTTGAAAGCCTTTTTTCTGTCTTTCGCCTTGATTTCAAAACTTGTTGTTATGCCCTTGGACATCGGGTCGTCTTGGAACCTCAACCATTCCAGATAATTCTTGAAGTTGACATTCCTGTAGTTGAATCTCTCTTTGAAAGACGTACAAGAAAAACTGTCAATAAAAGAAAACAGAAGAAATCAACTGAATTCAGATTCACTGGCTGAGTTTTTCCCGGTAAAGCATTTTCCAGCAGAAGTTGAAGATGACATGTTGTGGCTTTGCTCAGTTCCGTGTTAAAAAAGAAGTTTAAAACTGTTGGGGAATAGGATGTAGAATGTTGAAATTGATGTAAATTGCTTGTGGCTGATGTTGGTGGAGAAGAATATATAGAGTGTGAAGTTGCTATTCAGATGATCAAAATGTTCGGCGTTTCTTTTAGGTTGACTTGATGTGTGTAGATGTTTATGGTGCTGATATGATGACTTTGAAGAAAGTGTTGCTGCAAAGGTATGATAACGCCTGTGGAAGGTCGAAATAATCGAGTAGAGGCGCAATCACCGATGTTGGTGATGGAAGGATATGAAAGAACGTGAAGAATGTAACGTAACGGTAGCAGTACTGCGATGTTGTGCCCGGGCAAGTTATATAATGTTCTGATCTGGTATATACTGTAGAGAAATATTTAATTTTCCGCACGATGTCTGCTGTCGGGAATTGAAGAAAAAGTAGTAAAAGTTTCCTCCATATGGACGAAAAAAAATTTTTGCAGGAAATTAAATATTTAACTTTTTGCAACAAAAAATCGATTATTTAATTTTCTGAAATTTTTCGGTCATGATATGGAGCGAAAATATTAGAAAATATTTGGGAGTAATGATTTCCGCAGCAAAAATATGTTGCATTATACCAGGAGTGAGTACAAAACACCCCTACGCGAAACAATTATTGCGTCGTTACAGAAGCACCGTTCGATTGAGAAAGTAAGACAACAGCTACGTTTATGATAACAACATTTCCGCTGATGATAACAAAGACAACGAACCGATCATCAAAGTCATACAACTGAATAGAAGTCATTGTCAAATCGCAGTATATTAACAGATCCTTTTATGATAACAACATTCCCGCTTATGATAACAAAGACAACAAACCGATCATCAAAGTCATACAACTGAAGCGAGGTCGGTGTCAAATCTCACTATATTCTGTTCTACATGAGGAGCACAACATTACGAGATCCCACTTCACAACCAGCCGTCATCAACTGACTTTACGATATCCTTCTTCATAACCAGACGTCGTCAATTAATTTCAATATTTCTGAACTACAGCAAAATACGTTTATAATCAACTATGTCGTCATCTTCTTCATCCACGCAGAAAAAGTGTCTCGTGCATCGCTACCTCCAGGCAAGAGTTGAAGAACTATTCCGCAAGCTGATTCGGGGAGAGGAAAACAGTGCCGATGCAGTAGCAACGAGTATAGTTCCAGATGTTTCCGTTGAGGTATACTGTCTAGATGATGATTCCGTTGAAGTGATGAAGTCATACCGATGGTGCCGTGGAATTGATTATTCGGATATGAGTGCAGTACTTGTTGGTAAAGCGAAAGTGAGGGCTGGAAGTGGAACCAACTCTGGGAGTGTAGCGAAATTGGCGACGGCTGCACCGAATGACATATTGGACAGAGTGGAAATAATAGATGTACAAATCAAGGAGATGCATAAGGAACGGGAATTTACGTATTATGAAAACAATGAAAGTGGAATCAACCCATCAATCCTCCCTGCTTTGGAATCAGAAGATGTTGTTAATTGCTGGTATTCTCACGCGATGAAGGTTATCACAGTTCAAGGCGCGAACAGGGATGGTAATGAGGAGACAGATAACTGGAGTTCTGCTGAGATTTCAGACTTTAGTCTTGGTAATTATGTGACACTTGAATTATGGCTTCAAGAAAGTAAAGTCAGAAACTTCAAGAATCCTCTCAGGGATGTCATCAGCAATCATCGCGATACCTTCGTTAAATCCTTTGAACAAGAGTGGTATCAAGTTGGTTTCGGATTGATCTCTGTCACTTTCGAATCTGAAGATGTTGAAGGAAAGTATACTGGTATCTCCCAATTATGCAGCCAGGAAAGAGATATAATTGTACTGAAGTCCGAGAAGTCATTAGGTCTTGTGGACGGGAGACAGCGACTGTCTGCACTCCAGATTCTTGGTGGAAAGGTAACTTTGGAAACAAATTTGGCAAGAGATCGTATTCGTGTAGCTATTCTTATATGTCATGACAAGGCGACTATGACACCGTGGGAAGTTCTAAATTCCAGCAAGTCTCGAAACATGTCATCGTCGAAGACAAAAAAAGACATTTAGTTCATTAACCTCATGAGCAGTGTAATATTATATGCTAATACTTTTACCTAACAATATAAGATACCGTTTGAAGAAGAAAAGACAGTGGATATTTCGAGGGGAATGGAAACTCAAATTTTCTTGGTTCAAAAAGTACCTCCACATACGAACGGTACGCTCTTGTCAGTAAGATGCTTGTCAGATTTAAATATGCCATGGAAAAGATCCAGACCACACCACAGTTTGGAACTGGGCAAACTCTAGTAAAAGAGAGGTGACGTACTTAGAAAGTGGAATTTGCATCAACTGTAAGGAGGAGACCATAATGTACCTATTGGATGCAGCTAAAGCATATTTTTGAAGTGCAGAAAAGGGAGCACTTGATGTAACTGTTTTCTATTGGCTTGGTAATCATTTCTTAAAGTCTATACAGACTTTGTTGGAAGCAATGTCCGACGATGAATGTGATTTACGAGAAAAAGAAGTTCCGAGGACAATGCTGGATTTAATGGAAGTTTTCATCCAAGACACACGAACAAGAAAGCAAACTATTCATGCGACCTTTTACAATCACATGCAACGTTTTGAGTATGGTGCTGGAAATAGGTCTGGAAAAATCGCTACCTGTGCAAGTTCTCTCCATGACAGACTTGTCAAAAAATAAGGCAGTACTTTTCAAAAGAAAGTAATGACTGTGGGAATATAGGAAAGCAAACAAGACGAATGGGTGTCCATGTAATTATTCCAGCACATACTAGAAGCAAGAAAAGGCAGCAACGTGAAATTACTGACCTACAGAGTAGTTACAAGGAAGAACCTCGATTCAAAACATTGAAGACAAAAGAAAAGAATCCCATGTAGTATAACATGGAAGAAGTCACGGCAGAGATTGAGACACCCAAAAGTGGTGGAAGTTCAACATCAACAAAACGTAACTTTTTACCTGCCAAGTCAACATTAACCAAACGTCTAGGTAGAATGACAAGGCCCTTGGAAAGGTGTACCGTGAAAAATGACATTGGCCCCTATGATAACGAACCACCACAAAGTGTTATGCCACCGGGATGTAGTGCTATGCGGAATAGAATTAACAATATATGTAGAGATGTAGTGACCATTGAAGAAATGCTACAACACCGAATACACAATGTAATAGAGAATACCTTCAATGGAGTGACGAGAGAGCGCAGAAGTCAAAAAACACGGGCTAGAAAAATGAAGATTGACAGGACGGACGGAGAAGGCAAGAAAGTAGTGGATGTGGAAATTTTATATGATACGAAGACTGCTGAAGTCGGCACTAATCCAATATTCTCATCGTGCGCTCGTTTTTCCTTTATGATCAAATAGTAGCATTGATAGATATTTCTTGGACGTTGGCTGCTTACATACAAGCAGAACATATGGAACTTCTCAGAGATCGCACATAATCGGAGAAATGGTTACATGAAACAAGGAATTTTGAAGGAAGCTGTGGACTTGCGTACTTCTGCAGTAAACAGCAATTGGATAGTGATGGGAACTGCATTCTGCAGGGTATGTCTGATCCTTTCGACATGGATGAGACAATGAGAAAGAGGTATATAGAAGCGTTTCAGGAATACCATGACTTTCCTTCACAGACCAAGGGTGAACTTTTACCGAAATTCAAACATGGTTTCCAGGCGAAGAGGCGCTGAAAGAGGAAGGAAATGGAGATCATTGGAGTCAAATTATCAACATTGGTATTTCTGGAAATGATGAACATGACAGAAACAATGGCATTGGACGTTGCTCCAGTAAAAGTAGTCTACTTGAAAATCAAATGGAAAGTCATCGTGATTATGTATGGATAGGTAAAAGACGTGCTGCACTCTTATAGATTGGAATGTTGTGCGACTTGTTGAAAATAGAAAAACATTGTGAATGGCCGACAAAAATTCCAAACTTTGAGAGCCGCTTTCTCATCACTGGTAGGGATTGTCCACCACGACATGGTCACAATGACTCCGGCGTCAAGAAGATTGGTTCTTCCCGTTACTTCACAATTAAAACTGCTAATGAAGGTGTATCGTTATGGATAGTTCCTAGATCCCATCGTTATGTCCATTTCAGCCGGGACTAAAAGGACAGAATTGCAAGTTGTTTGGAAATGCACGAAGTTCAAATCCCCCTACAGTCTATTTTCAATGGTGATGGTTACCTCCAGGATGCAGGGGCAGGATTGAAAGGAACAGGAGCAATGAGGTATCAAATGTATATTATCCTGGACGGTAGCAATTTGAAAGATGCTATTTCATACGCATATGAATGCATTTTTTGCCGGAGAGGTCAACGGAAATCTGTCACATTGCAAAATTCAAGCAGTCCATCCAGTTGTCGTCATAGTGACGGAGAACCCGATGAAAGTGATAATGGCGGTGAAGATGAACCACAAAATACAAATGATTCGGGGATGGCAGATGTTGAAGTGCCACAGTTAGGTTGACAATCGCTCCTTGATTGAATTTATCTTTGTTTACTTTTCATGTATAAATTTATTTCTACCAATATGCTAAAGAAAATTGTACGTTTGTTCTCGGAAACGGTTCTGGTGTAATGTGTACTTCACATATAGTATTGGTTCTTATCAATTTTTTGCAATGTCATGTATTTACTTAATACCGGCTGTCATCTTACTTACACATTGCCGACAACAAAAAATATGTAAAACATTTTCCTTCATATCGAGGGCAAGAATTTGCAAAAAATTAAATAATTGATTTTTTACAACAAAAAATCAATTATTTAATTTCCTGCAAAGCATTTTCCTCCATATGGAGGAAAAAGTTAACATTTGGTAAATTGGGACATGATTATATTTATTTTGTCAACTTACAGTGGCACAATCGACCACTGGTTCTGGCAGTAAAAAGCAACAAATATCGGTAAATACGTTGGTCCCTGTTAACAAAGTATTTTACCAATATTCTGATTAATCAAAACATGTGACATCGACCGCTGTTACTCTGGATCTGACATTCCACTATAATGGTAACGAAAGAATTCACCTACCATAAAACGTATTGCACATACTCGACAGATGTTTCGGCTTATTACAAACGACATTCCACGTAATGCAAATACAATAAGAAGAAGAGATTGGACACTATGTGACAAGCAACAAATGGAAAAGGTTCTTAGCAGCACACGGACATATCCGATGCCCATTACGAAGGACCTGGCGTGGCGTTAGTGTACATAGATGAGCCGGAATGTGCGCTTTCTGATGATCAACGTCCATTCGCACCTTCGGAACAGGTAACTGATGTAAAAGTTACAGCGAATCATTTAGTAACCTATCAGAAGAAATTAGAATTTTCACTGTAATTAAAATAATCCACATGCTTCTATCTGATACTTTTAGTGAAGATGTTGTTCGTAACGACATAACTGATTGGAATAAATGCATGTCAATTGTGGACAGAGCAGTGGATCGCAGTTTAATCGATGACGGATTTCAAAAATTGGAGGTATCATACTACAATGCGTCAGACGACAATAGAAAATATTTTCTATACGAAAAGACTTCATTGATGTGTTACGGACACAAATAAATGTCGCTAGTGCCACAGATGTGAAATTTAGAGCATGTTTCAACGAGATTGACCGTGATTATATGTCACATCTCCTGCACTCCGAATTCTTTTCACAGTTGTACATGTCCATAAGAAACCATGTAATTACAAATGAAAAATTTTCAATTTATTGGAATCAGAGTAGAGAATCGTCTCCTAAGTCCTTCGTTGTAGTGTTACAGAATTATACCAATAAAACATAAACAACTTTGAAGTCGCAATCCTCAGTTGGATATCGCATACATGTAACATTTTCGAATATGTCCGTACAATTCAGACGTTTACTGATAGACCACGGTTATACTTTTGTTTGATTTATTCCTGTTTGGTTACAAGGATCACAGTTAGAGAAAGTCATAGAGGACTACTGCGGCAATAGTGACAAAGACAATGATGAAATTATTGCGATTGAAGATCACGTCCCACTCACCTCGTCAGTGCGGGGTCAAGATAATGCGCCGTTAATTGAAAATTCCATGGGAGGTTTTTAAACATGTATAAACAACAAGATGAAATAGAATTGCTTGCCCGTCATGGTGTCATAATGCTGTGAAATACCGGAAAGAAAAGACATTTCTGGGATTCTAAATAACTTTACCACCACACGTCTATGCGTGAAATGCTTGGTAACTTCAACCAATTTCAAGACAGTTCCATTAATTGCATTATCGCCTTCCAGAACCGTTGACTATGTACGAAGCAAAAGGGATGCCGTTACCACTTTGTTGACATCAGCAAATACATCGTCGTCAACGACATAGAAGAATATTTTACAAAGGAAAGCACAACAGATTCTGCAGGATAGTTCTGTCGCACCATTGGTACCATTTCTGGAGACGTTGGAGAAGAGAGATCCACACTTACCACTTCCACCTGTGTTCTAGATGTTTAGGTGTGAGCCATTTCATATCCATTATATTGGTACTTATAAAGTAACCAAAACTTGTTTCATGACATATCTGTCAAGTTCATTCTTAACTATTAGAAGCATGGACAAACAAAATAACTGGAAACAATTTTGGGAACAGCGCATGGCGTTGTTACCGGCTTGTAATTCAGTCTTCGCTGAAATAGAAAACCAGTTCGGTGCACTCGGGTTTCATGTTGGCTTCTGAAAAAAGGAGAAATCTCAGCAGCTGAACAGTTTCTTCCGAAATAATTCAATTCGAGGAATGTTGGAGAGAAAAGATTATAAATGTTTGAATATGGATTTCCCTTTCCTGGCAGGATATATCGATAGAGTCACTGGTTACCAGGATGATTCTCCTTTGAAAAAGATTTGCACTAATTACACATCATTAATGCACGATTTACTATATGACAATAATTCCCTAGGATAGTCACAGGAATCGCTAGCTAAGATTTGGGACAGAAGTACTATTCTCAAATTGAAATTCATAGAAACATTTCAGAAACATTGCGATAATGGAATCCACACATTGAAATTCCATTTACTAGATGACGTGGTACAAGACCTCTCTAGGTTTTGAAGTCTAAATATTATTGATGCATTACCTTATGAGCAATTCAATACATTCTTCGGACAGTCATATCGGTCTACTTTCAAAAGGATAGCACCAAGAATGGTTGAAACAGTGAAGAATATGGGACCATCAATTTCAAACATACGTCGAATTTCAACAAATTCTGTGTTTCTAAAACAAAGTTCGATCCAGATTGCTATACCTCCTTCGATAGTGACTACTACTACTGCTAGGGGTAAAACACAGTTATCACCATATTTGGTAGGGGACGGTATTTCGGTTTCGTTACAACAGGTTGTTGCCACAAGAAAAAGAATGGGAATGTGTAACGAATCCAAAACACAAATTTTTAAGCCAATATTGAAAAACTTTTCACGTACCAGTCTTACAGTCTTCACGGATCTCGCTCAGACGTACTTCTGAAATCCCGATCTGTTTCTTACGAACTCCGAGATTTACCTCACATTTTTCAAGTCAGGGTACGTAGTTGGCGGACATCTTCCAACGTTGCAACAGTATGATAGTTCTAGAAATATTGTAAATTACAGACCCCTTCCGCCACATCGCCATAAAAGGCAACGCTTATTTGCAACAATACCATTCGGTCCGAGCAAGAAGAAAAGTAATAGCTTCGACCTTATAAAGGGTGGTGACGGAAGTAGTCCGGTTTACTATATAGAAAAGGTACTCCTTCTATTCCATACGAAACAATACCGCACTATGGACAAAAAGAATTTGGCTTTCGTACAATACATGGAATTAACTCAGCCTCTGGACAATGTAGATAAAGTTCTGAACTGCATATGCCTTCGATGAGCTACATCTGATGATGTTGAATACACAAGACAGGGCACAGACACAATTTCCGTGGAAAATATTTTTGAAACAGGAGAGTGGCACGATATCATTGATTTAGATACCATATGTTCATCAGTACATGTATAGCGGTCGAATTTTGGAATTGATTCGTTCACTGAACAGTTACCATGGTCGAAGAATTGGTTCTACATTAATCGTTTTTTCAGGGAAAGGGATTTGTTCATATCTGTAACTACTGATACTGAAGAGGATGACGAAGATAATTACCCCACGCAACATGGTAGTTGACGAAGGTTGGGCTTCTTGTGACGTGATGACTACACCAATCGGCATCTAAACAGAAAAGTAGAAATTTAATTATTAGAATGAAAGAAAATAAAAGGGATAGAAAGGTGGAAAAGGGAAAGATTCAAAAGGCATTTGTAAAGTAGAAAGACAAAAAAAGTATGAAATCACAGACAGTGGATCGGCCGTGTTTGTTTGATCGTGAAGATGGTATCATTGTCTTTGAAGCTGAATGTTGTGCATTTTCAGGGTGACGTCTGTAGTACACACTTTCCGTAGATTGATTCGTCACAGGTGTAGATAAGTCTACAATAGTTTGATCTGTGACAGGTGTCGATCATACGACAGTAGTTCGATCCAGAATCGTACGCACTGAATCTGACACGTGGTACATCCGGTTTTGACTAGAGATACTGTATGCTAATTTGCACACTGTCCAAAGTTTATGAGCTGTACTTGTACCTGTTGCGTAAAGCAGGATCTCTAAAACCACTCGTTCCCTTCTAGTTGGCTTGGATCAGCGAGAACTGGTCAGACGTTTACGTGTTTTTATTCTGCGTTCTGTTGCGAAGATCCGTCGATGGAGCACCATACTAGCCAAATAAGAGTTGGTCGAAGGCTATCGAAACGTTTAAAATCTACGGTACAGTATAAGAGAAGTCACAAACTGTACATGTTTTGTACAGTTTGTGACGACTTTTATTCTGTAAAATATAATATTATATTGTATTTCATTGACAGAATATCCCAATTTACATTTCGCAGTATGGTTATACATGTAAAGCAGGACATTATTTGTTTGCACCGCTGGGTAAAACATATGAATTAATTGAATTGACAATAATTCTCATTAGAACTTATCTTAACATTTTGAAAATGCAATTCTCTTTCAGTACATTCTTAGATGCCCAACTACATCACCTTATAAATACATTTACATTGTTTACGTTCTGGTGCATTTCCTTTCTCCTTCAACATCCGATAAAAAGTTCTGACAAAGATGGATCAAACACATTTCGAAATTTTGATGATGATGAAACTGAACGTCCGAGCATGGAAACATTTGGTTCAATTTTTTGGTCGAATGGGAACCACTTGAACGACATTCTCCTGAAAGAAAATTTACTGGTTAGAAATGTTGTTTAGATATATTTATATAGCCTATATTGTTTTATGTACGTAGGTGACAACTAAAAGGCAATGTGTCACATTAACGTTTCAACATTTTCATTCTCACGTTCGTGCACTTCCGTGATGCTCCAAAAATAAAAAATAACACGGGTGTTTATTATTGGCAAAGACAACGCTTCAAATCTGAAAGCTCAAAATTTACTATAAAGTGTATACCAAAAGTATAAGACCAAGCTAAATCTCTAGTATATAGGGGCTGATTAATTCAACCACGGATGAGATAAAACATCCTCTGCAGTAAAATGACGGTCTGGGTTACCCTGTAATAATCAGTTTAGTAAATGTTCCGCATTGCAGCTCATAATCCCTTTTGGTATATAACAGGGTATAAATAAGTCATCAGAGCTGATATAATCGCCCCATTGAATGGGGTATTACCCAAACAATAAAATGTACATACAAACACCAAGAGCCCACATATCAACCGCTGGACCAAAACAATGAGAATCATTCTGAATTTCAGG
>JAULBU010031809.1:0-36670 GCA_032358235.1 Odonthalia washingtoniensis
ATAAAAGGTGATTACAATGCGTTGATAAAATGATAAGAAGTATGACCTTGAAAACATTATGATGCGTTGATGAAAAAGTGAGAAGTATGAGAAGATTATGATTGCATACTCTACCCTGACAAAGAAGCATGAATAGTCTGACTTTTACACTGCCAAGTCGTACCAGATGACATATTCCACTCTTGGAAAGATGTCCGAGACGGGTGTACCAGTCTCTCAGCTGGTTGACATTATTTTAATCGTCAAAATCATTAGTTCTGCTTGAGTTGATTTGCTCGTCATCGCTTATCTGTATATTCTTATGCATGACTTCAGTTTCCTGTTATTCATTTATGTCATCGGTAGTGATGAGGATTGAGTAAGACCCTTCTACTGACTCAGTTCTGTATATATTATCATCCCCTCCGATTTCTCTTGCCATCAACCCTCTTCTTTTCAAAATTTTGCAGTTAGATCTGCCAATTTTACACTTATCTGTGAATTGCGGGTAAGTTGGCCAATGGATAGTAAGTTCTTTCCAATTCTTGGAACCACCTTTACCATTCCATATTTATTGTCTGCGCCTCTACCTTTTATAGTCAGACTCTTTGACCCAGCTGTAGTCAATTTGCCATTTTATTCTGTACTATTTTTAAGCTCATTACCACATTTTGAGTAGTGGTTTGATGTAACCGAGTCGATAATCCAATCTTCCCTTTGCGTTGCTTATGATTTTCCCTAATTGTAAAAGCGAAATACTCCACTTTTGAACCTTCTTTGGTAAGATTGGCAGCCAATCCAGAAGTATCTTCTTTTACTTTTGGCTGTCCTGCTAATTTAGCTCTACAAAACTCACTCCTGTGACCCTATTTTTGGCACCAAAACACTTTTCAGTGAACTTGTAAGTTTGTTTCTTCCATCTCTTTTTGTATTTCTTCTGGTCACTCGTGTGTAGAGCCGCAGAAGACCTATCCGACCCTATTCTGTCGTTCCAGTGGAACTGTGGGATCCGCAATATCCTCAATGGATAACTCTTGGGAGTTTTGTCATCAAATGTGTATCTGCGGAACCTTCACATGGAGTATTTATGATCCTTACGATGTTCTTGTATACATCTAGGAGACCTCTAGTTAGAATTATCTAGCGATGAGGCTCTGGGATTTCAAATAAAGTCCCATTGAGTCTACTCGTTAGTGCTTGAACCCTTCCTCTATATGATATTAAACTTTCTGTATTTTCCATACGGATAGTTATTAATTTCCTATATATTTCTCGAAGGGTGTGTTCATCAACAGCTTGATATTGAGTCACTAGTGCTCCCAATATTAGTCAATCTCCATCACCCATTGCGCTTAGCGATTGGACGGTTTCAGCCGTCAGGAATCTCTCAAGGTATCTCTGTGTTATCGTTGATTCTTTCATGTACTCTGTCTTTTGCTCTCCCGGTCTTCCAGCGTCAACTCTTCTAATTCACTTTTACGTTTTTCGACAATGCTGGAAGTATATGCCTTTGTCTTTTTATTGTACGGAAAATAGTGATGGTAGTCACATTCTACCATCTTCTTGTAGACAAGAATCTCCAAAAGAGTAAAATTCTGACCCAGTTCGAAGCGCTTAAGACTACGTAGACATGATCCACTATAGTCGTCTTTTTGAATACTGACTTTACTTTAGTTTTATTAATAAAGACGTTTGTCTTTGATTTCAGTAATTAGTAAAACTAATAGAATTTATCTTCCATATTTAAATTTCAGTAGTAGTAACTAACCAGACTTGTAATCAGAGGCGATAGGTGGTTATGTAGTCTTACTTTATTAAAAAGAGATTAAAATGAGGTATGTCTTGAGAGTTGGTATAGGTTTCTTGTTTTACTTGATATTTGTTCATAAAGTTCGTAAAGTTGTCACATGTATGTGTGTTTGTAATTTGAGTGTCTTTCTGACTCTTATAAGAAGTATTCCACAGATTATTAGTGGAAGAGAAGGTGGGGCGGTAATACAAAAGTGTAGAAGCTTCTACACACGTGGGTGTATTTGTCAATACACTCCACTGCACACAACTGTACAATTGCAGCAAGTAACCACGCAGTTTGGTGTTCTGTTAATTATAATTAATAAAACTAAGGGAACCACTTAGAGGATCTCGCTTTGGGGCACATTTTTTAATAATTTTGATTAAAGCAAATCGAAACGTCAAATTACGGGCAACACTAATGAGGGTACAAATATTACAGAAGCACACTTCCGGGCACGTTTATGGAACCAAAGTGTGCTTTGACTTGTGCTTTCCCAGCTTTTACCAATTTTTTAAAGAAAAAACAGGGATGTATCGGCCAATGACATGGACGGACACTTAGAAAAGAAGTCCGTAGAGGCATGTACAGTGAAAACCACGTCATTTCACTTTCAATGTACATGGCTTAGTGCATTTATTCCGACGGACTCCCGCTGTCTCAGATTAGGTCATCTACGACGTTGAAAAAAAGGAGGCAGAAAATCGTGGGTGACCATCAAATCCAAAAGCAAAAAAGGCACCACAACATTGGTGAACCCCAAATAGAAGTGAGTTGCCAATGTTCCCATTTATAGAGGCATCTCACGCACTGCCGCTTCAACCGTTCAGCCTCACAAAACGATCACCACCGGCTATAGAAAGAATTACAACGAAAAATGCAGCATATAAGCCACTTTTATGACTCGGAGGGGGAAGAAGTAACTAGCCATATAGAGCAAGTTCCCTCCGATCGGTCGAGGGATAAGTTCTTCTTGTAATGCACGGAATGCTCCTCGGCTAGTTAACTGATAATATGTCATCATGATCTCCTCCATAACTATATTAAACGACTGTGACTGTGCCTGACCTTGCGTCTGAGTACCACCACCCCCATGTTCACCACTTTTATCATTCCTGACCCCTTCACCTGCCCCTTCGTTCATTACATCTTCAATTTCAAAATCCTCGTTATACAATTCATGAATTATATCGCTCCAGTCCTCACTCACCAGTTCCCCTAGTCCAACTAGTCTTACAATCATATTGTGTAGAATGCGGGATGAATCAGAAATCATCACTATTTCCATTTTGTCCCACTTTCTGTTTTCTTGTGTCAATATTTCAAACCTAGCTTGCATCACACCAAAAAATCTCTCGATGTCCTTCCTGATTGATTCCTGTCTCTTTGTATATATCCTCTCTACCTCACTCGTCGGTTCATGTATTGTTTTAGCGAAAAGGGGCCAGTTTGGATAAATCCCGTCTCCAATAAATAGAACTACTTCCTTTCTGGCCCCTCTTCCGTAATTCTATATGTTTCTTCTCGTTCCATCTTGTAGTCTCCTCTAAAAATTGACTGCACGAGCGGAGAAACCGCTAATAAATTTCGATCGTTGTTGATACAAGCCCGCCCAGCAAACCAGCTCCATATATATAAATCTCTGTCACACCACCCATCTACAACAATAGTCTCCATCTTGCCCTCCTTTTGGTTGTGATATTGCCCCTTTCCGCATACGGGTAATTCTTCCATATCAGCTTCATGCAGTCGATAGAAACCCCAAAGCCCGTAAATCCTACCTCTTCATACTTATTTTCAATGCCATGGAGCTCTGCTTTTGTTGGTCTTCTATTTAAATACATCTTTCCATATAGTTGAATCATATTCCTTATAAATTGACTGAAATACTTCCCTGTTGACTCCTCCGACATCTTCGCACCGTTGTCCATCCGGTCATACGAGTCCCCAGTTCGTAGTAACCGTAAACATACTATCACCCCCACCTCCTCAGGATGTCCAAACCCACTCGCTGAATGCCTTGTTTCCTAAAAGTTCTGGTCGCAAAAGCAAAAGATCCTTGTAAATTCTAAAATAAAATTCGCGAGGCACGCCAAAACGTTGCTTGAATAAACGGTCGGGGTAAGTCACATAGCTCGTTAGATATTATCGCATATAGCTACATTTACCTCTCCTCAGATTTTGCACGACCTCTACCCTACCACCCCATGTTCCTAGTTCAGTTTCTTCTCCCTCGATTTGTAGAATCAGTGTTGACGCCCCTAATAACACGTTCCTCACATGTTCACTCACCTGAGTGACCGTTACACTCCAGTGACGGCGCCTTTTTCGGATTTTTTCGATTATTGGATCCATCACCATAGAAAAGCGGCCGGCGGTCAAGAGGCCGTCATAATTTATTTTGGTAGTCAACAGAATTGGCGCGAACATGGTGAAACATGTCAACGCAGCGTGTCATCCTATTGGTTGCAATGCTTGTACAATGTAATTTTACACACGACTTTTTCCATTTTCCCTACCTACAACTGACTGCAACGAAAAATGTAAGCATACACGTGTTATGTGTTGAACTCCTCCGTCTGGTTAAGACGTTCAGATCTCCCAATCCGAACATGCAGGCTTTCTCCACCTTTTTGTAGGTGGTACCAGTATTGCTTCAATTCATCATACCTATTATTATAGTTTACTATTGAAGGCTCTGATTTTACTCACCATCAGCATATATATAAACGCAGGTGCTCATGGATATATCCTACGTCTATAATTACCATATTATGGTAATTAATACTGAAACTGAAACCAGAATCCAGCCCAATTTATTTATATTCCTTGATAATAATTTGAATGGTTTGTTTGGTCGAGCGATTGTCGTCTACTTTAAAAATTTTTGGTGGCGACTTGAGAAGAGGAGAGTTAGACTCAACCTTCTAAAGTGTTTCCTTTTATAGTAAAATAGTTCCCCTTTGTAGAAAAAAGCTGGATCTAAAATCATTCGCATTAAAAACTCTACGTATAATCCAAATTGCAATTATCTCATCAAATTAATTAGAATGTAATCTGTCACGTTTCTGTACATAGCTAAATTTGAAAGGTTCCAGATTATAGTACTAAAATGATGCAGTACAGTAGCTTCTAGATTATTCTAGAATACAGCACATGATGTAATCAGATGTTGACCTTGCTGGTCGACATAACATCGTTTTCTTATCCCCTTCCTCCTTCTAATGACGACTACGTCAATGATATTCAGGAAGTATGTTATTTTCCATGATATATTTCAACCACATACCGGTGACAGTTCCATCTTGACCAACGATATCTCTTGTTGGTTGCCATATTGCATCATGTGTTGTCGCACAATTCATCAACACGAGAAACTGGAATCCCCTTACTTTATTTCTATGGCTCAGTATCTTGTCTACGACAAATTATTCTCCTGTAATAGTTGGTACTGGTGCAAGGGAGTCTTTTGCTGGTGCAGCTATGTATTTTGGCTGTTAATTGTATGGTTTTGTGTGACATACGCATATAGCCGGATGAATCCTAAAATGGTTCAGGAAGTCTAACCCAACAGAATTTTTCCTGACCAATTCTGTCACTAAAAATGGTCCAAATCTTTTATTACTAAGTTTCTGTGATTCCTGAGACTTCAAATAGGAATCCTTGAACAGGCTCTTGTTGACCCAGACCTGTGAACCAACAATATACCAGGAGTTTTGTACCTTCTTGAAGCTTCAGAAACTTGGCGTACCTCTGCAACCCTGTAGGAATTCTTTGAATCCTCTAAAGATTTCTTGAGAATTGATTTAAACTCCTCCATACCTTGTACTGGAACATCCGTGGCCAAAAAGAGATCAATGGTGTCGTCGGCGTCCATCCAAGATCCATCTCAAATGATGACATTCCGAAGTCTTCAGACACAGCTGAGTTATACGCAAACTATGCAACTGGTAGAAGTTCATCCCAATTATCCTGATGATACGTACAGTAACATTTCAGGTAATGCTCTACCATTCGATTCATATCGCACCATCCGTATGTCGATGTAGACTTGTAGCCATGTTCAGCTTGACTCCGCTCAATTTCATGAGTCTCTCCCAGAACTTGGAGGTGAACTTGGGATCGCGGCCAGACACGACATTGCCAGGTAAACCATGGTACTTCAATATATTCACAAGAATGCATTTTACACACCAACGGCTGTATCCATATCTTTGCTTTTAATAAAATAATCATCCTGGTTAATCCATCCATCCAAGCAGTTATTAAACTATAACAATATTTTGTCTTGGGAAGTGAGATAATAAGGTCTGTCGCCAGTGATACCCATCTTCTGCTAGGCCTTTTCAGAGAACTGGATTCCGTCAGAGTCTTCTGGTTGGAGTCAATTTACTGTTGACACTTCAAACATACGTCAATATATTTCTTCACAGATAGGTTCTTATGCCCCCAATGGAAGTTGTCCAGCCGTGCCAGTGTCTTTGCAAACCCAAAATACGTGTTCGAAGAACTGGTCTCGTTCATATACATCAATGAAGTCCTCAAAACAAATGAAAGGAACCTCAGTATATTCAAATTGATATATTCAGGAGCATGGGGTACTCTCGACAGAGCATCCCCTAGAAAATGTATCTTGCCCGGTTTCAGAGTATTTGAAAAAATTCCAAAATGTCCGAACGTCTCAAGCCAACGTGCTTCTTTCCTGCTGAGGTTATGTTTCGTAAAGAAATTCTTCAATACTTGATTACCAGTGATGATTTTAAATTCAGAGCCTTCAAGATTAAATCAGAATCTCTCGAAAAATCTAATCAGGCCCAGGGGCTCACGGTCATTAGCCGTGTAGTAGGTTTCAGCAGGTAAAAGATTTTTGGAAAAGAACGCGATCACCCTCTCCCTTCTATGCTAATCCAATTGTGTCAAGGTTCCTCCAACAGCTCTTTGAGATGCATCAACATGACCTCTAAATGGATTCTTCCAATCTGGAGCAACAAGAATAAGAGACTTTATGATTGCAATCTTCAGTATTTCAAATGATTCCTGAAATGTTCTGTCCAACATAATGACTCCAGATCCTTTCTTCGTAAGGTCCGTCAATGGGGCGGCAGTCTTCGCAAAGTCTAAAATGGATCTTCAAAAGAACTGTAACACTCCAAGGAATCTCCTCAAGCCCGTTGGATATCTCGGCTTCGGCAATGTATTAAATATATCCACCTTATTAGGGTTAACTGGAATGCTATCCTTTACAAAAATAAGTCCAAGAAAGTCAATCTGGTCCGGCACGAACTCGCACTTTTCGGAGCGACATATAGTTCATTTTCTTTAAATCTTGACAGGATTATATCCATATGCCTATAGTGACTTTCTTTGTCCTTACTAAAAATGAGAAGATGGTCCATGTGCACCACTAGGAAGTCATCAATATAGTCATGAAATATACTACTCATGAGCGATTGGAATGACGTTGGTGCGTTGCAAAAACCCATCGACCTAATTAGGTTCTCAAACTGTCCGTACTTGGTATTAAACCCAGTTTTCTCAATGTATCCAGGATTTACACGAATTTGATGAAACCCAGTCTTTAAGTCCATTTCTGAGAAAACGCAAGCCTCGCCAAGTCGATTGAACATCTCAAAGCGTTCGTGGGAGAGGAGAATTGTTCTTCTTGGTTATACAGTTTAGTGCACGATAGTCAACAATACCGCGCATGCGTCCATTCTTCTCTTTTACAAAGAATAGGATGCTCCATAGGGTGACTTGATTGGTCTGATCCTTCCGTTCTTCATCGAAGATTAAACATAATCTTTTGCAGCATTCCACTACATTGGTGATAACTGAAACAGCGGTCGGTGTGGAGGTTCACTTTTAGCGTCAATTTAAATCCCATGATCTACGGATCAATTTGGAGGTAGCTCAGCAGGAAGATAATCTTGAAACAGGTTCTCGTACCTTTTCGATATCTTTTCAAGTTTCATAACCTTGAATTTGATCTTCTCGTCCTGCAAGCCTTTCACTCCATTTGCATACACTAGTTGATAAACCTGGAAGCTATCCGATGGTGAATGTTTGAACATCTGACGAAACTTCTAAATTCCTGAGTTCGTTACTTCCACAGGTGATTCTTCTTCGTCATCTAGTTTAGCTGGAAGTTTTTCATCTCCGAGGTTTACGATCCGCTTGGCGTAATCGACTTTTGAATTGTTGGCAACATGCCATGGCATACAAAAAATAACATCATATATTGAGTCAGGGACGACCCAGTTCGATTTGTAGGTATGATTAAAACTTTTCATTGTTCCATTCGGAACCACCTTCGAAGAACATTCATAAGAACCTTCTCTTGAATGCTGAATCGATACTTTTTCATTTTTTTACCTTAAAACGTTACCGGTGTCGATATACGAGTCTCTTTGATACAATATTCGTATTACACCCGTCATCCTTCGATATTATGACTTTAATATCATTCAAAGTCCCATCTAAAACAAGGAGGGGATCTTCTGGTATAGATCATTTAGTAGGGGCGTTGTCAACATGACCACGGTAAATTGTATTTGAGGTAACTTCCTCAGAGACGTTGAACAGTTCAATTGTTCTCCTCTCGTAGACGCCTCACTTTTTATGTACTTATCTGATCATACTGATCAGACCAGAAATTGCACTCTAATCACGTCAAACTAGAGTGCTTCTTAGTTTTTTTGGACCTGTCCTTTTTTCAAATTCAGTTTGGAATGAGAGGTATTCTTCACCATTTTCCATTCCTAGACCTTACCTTTTTTTATCACGATGCGTCAACGGTCTACATCTCTTGGTGTGACACAGAAAACGTGTATCTTTATCGTTGTCTTCCTGTATTTGAGATTGAGCATAAGCTCCGTGACGATTTATTTTAAACGATATTGCTCGATAGTGGGTTTTACTCTCAACATTACCGATATCCATAGGTGTAGGTACTGAATTTGATGGCACTGAACCAAATGTGCCGAACAATCCTGCTCCATTCATTGCACTTCCAACATTAAGTGAAATTCGAGCAGCAGAATTAACATTTTCCGGTCCAGCCTTCAGTACCTCTAATCTTATTTGCGGCTTCAAATGAAGAAAGAATTTTTCTAGCTTCTAATCCTCACTGATTCCTGGTATGGCTATGGAAATATTTCTAAAGTAATTGAGGAACGTAGAGACGCTAGCCTTTTGTTGTAGTGCCCGAAGCTTATCTCTGGATTGGAGTATAATATATTACGAAATAAAATATTTTCGCACAGCGTTTTGGAAATCATTCCATTCACCTGGGGCTTGTACGGATTGAACAAGAATAAACTACCAGTTTGCTGCATTTTCCTTCATTATCGTTGTTACAAACGATATTTTTATCTGGTTTGTGCTTTGATTCTCCAAACTACTCAACTGAACCAGAGTAAGATATACGCATCAACTTGTTACAGCCATGCGTTAACAGTCAACACATAACGATGGACGTCAAATACAGGACATTTATTTGCGATGTAGCCATTATTCAATAACACCTTTCTTGCGTACTTGATTTCTTCTTACTTGCGATAGATCAATCTGTTCGGGATATCACCACTACTATACAACGTATACCGATTCAGTGTCCTCACCCTACAAGATAGACCAATTTCTTTGACTAACCTGCAGCAACCAGTGGCTTTTCCACTTCCGTCATTAGCCGTATTTACCCTGACGCGTTACTCGAACCCGTGACTAGGTTGGTCCACCTAGCTAACAGCCAACAAGTGTAATAGGATTATTTGAAGATAAGTCTAATCGGAACCAAGGCTTGAACAGATAGTACTTACTATTCGAACTGTACAGTCAAAATGTGGAAGAAGGTATCCTTGGTAGACGGAGTTCGAGTGCCATCAGCAAATAAACGACGAAGACTCGAAAGCGGTGCTACCAGTGAGACGGTTTGTTTAGCGGTTGTCGTCTACTTTAATAATTTTTGGTGTTGAATTGAGAAGAAGAGAGTTAGAGTCAACCTTCTACAAGCTTTAATTTTATAGTAAAATAATTCCCATTTGTAGAGAAAAGCTGGATCTAAAATCATTCCCTTTAAAAACTCTACGTATAATCTAAATTGCAATTATCCAATTAAATAAATTGCAATGTAATCTGTAACCTTTCTGTAGCTAAAATTGAAGGATCCCAGATTACAACTCTGGATATAGTACTAAAATGATACAGTACAGGAACTTCTAGATTATTCTAGAATACAGCACACGATGTAATCAGATGTTGACCTTGCTGGTCGACATCACATCGTTACAATAATCGTGCTCCTAACTTCTAAATAAGTAAATTCACATCGTCACCAACTCATATCCCGTATTAATATAATATACTGTAAACACATTTAATTCTACAGTCAATCAACACATAAATAAATGCAGATATTCATGGCTTCATACTCCGTCCGATAAAGTTTTATTATTACAAAAATTGAAACATGAATCCAGTTCACATTTCATATTTATGCATTATTAAATGTATGAGCACGGTAATTAATTAACACTGAAAGAGAAACATGAATCCAGCTAAATTTATGTTACTTTATTCCTTGAAAACGATTAATATACTAATCTTGGTTACAATCGAAATCACAAAAGAAGTAAATTACTGTATCGTTTGTGATTTCGATTGTAACTAACTATTTGTAATCTTTGAGGATATTCATAATGTTCATCATGTTTTTAATAATATCAAAAACATTCTCAACACTTAATACTTCAAATCCAATGACAGATTTCTCAATCAACTCTAAGTTTGCATTTTTTTGAAAAGTTCAGCAGAAGTGGTGGAATATCATGCTATAGAAGCTGTAAAGTGAATAATTCAAAGAACGCAAAACTATGGGAGGATGTCGTGTAATTGTTTTTCCATGTATTAGGAGTTTTCCCACTGTTAATAGAACGATCAATGCCTTTCTTGAGGTAAGTAATCGTGGAAATATATGTTTTTGAATATATTCCAGCTGATGATGCGCACATGAATGTTCTCTAAAATCTGTGACATGGGAGTTGAACCAATCAGAGAAATCAATCACCTTATTTACCCAATTCTAACTACTTTCTTCCGAGCTTGAAATGGTGAATATGTTCGCAGATGGCACCATAAAATAAGTTATCTCCATTTCTGATGCCGGCATCACATCCAGATTGCACTCCTAGTGCCCAATATTTGCGAGTAAGCTGTCAGGGTTTTTATCGATCACAAGAAATGGAGAGGAGATATTAAGGGTTATTTGTCTGTAGTTGGGACACGGTGTCAACGGATTAGGGTGTTAAGAATAAAATGAATTCACTTAAAACTAATACAAGAGCAAATATAGCTCTACAGGCACGTAGAATATCAACTGTTAATCGTAGTCAAAGAATATTTTTTCCACGACTTAATAAACCTCTTCCACCAAAACGGCTTATTCACAGCGGTTTTGAGAGTCTTTTAATCAGTCCAGAACTTTCTCATTAATGTTACAACAATGAGGTGGATGCGCAAGTCAACATGGGACGGTTGAAAGGGAGCCAGTAAAGCTGTTTGATAATTAACTAATGTGATTCTAGTTCTAGTGTAGGCCGAATTATTACGAACTTCGTATTATTTCGTCTTCCTCCCAAAGACTACAATTGTCATCATAATACCACTTGTTACGATGGTAGCAGAGATTTGGGTAATCGACCGTGTTAACGAAATGTGTTGTAAGATCTTCAAATGATAGAGAGTACAGATCCTCCTGTTTTAGGTTCAAAACATTTAGCTGCGGAAGTAGTGGAGGTCGATGACCTTTTTGCAGGCGGTTATGCTCCGGTAAACTCATGTTGCTTTCCACCTTTTCATAGCTTCATTCAGTTTCCGATTAATTACGTGTTTGATACGTCGCAAGAACAAGAATCAGCAGACAGAAAACGAAGTTGTGCCGGAGCGATCTGAGCCTGTTCCTTATGCGCAAAAAAGGAAGTCTTCATTGTAGGGAAAATAGCTGCAAAATGACTTTATTAAATTTTAAGGATTCTTATAGTAATCTTCACAGATCGCCTATACTTGTATCCAACAGGAAGTATGTAATTGGGAATCTCAGACCCATGTATGAGGATATTACGGCGAACAGTTCCACATTATTATTGTTAGTGTGAAATGTAGAGTCAAAAAATACTTCTTAAATCCTAAAGACTTTTACAATTATGCCACCAATTTTCGTCCCAAAACTTAACCCAAATGTGTCTTCCAGGACGCAGATTGGTTCCAGTTCATCACTTCTCTCTATATAGTGTAAAATGAACGAACTATGCTCCGATGAAGTTTAGCATTCGAAATGGAGAAATTCCTGAATTCGTCAACTCCAAATGCGCTCCTCCGTTTCCATAGGCGGAGACCTGGAAACAGAAGGCACTTAATGATGAGCATCGGGCTGTATTTTCACAGGAAATTTGGAGATTCCGGAGGAGGACAATATGATTCCACCGCAAATATAATGCTTCTTAGAGTCTCGTACACGACGACCCGTGGCTGGTACTTTTAAGGTTCATAAAGAGACTGTGTCGTACTGCGAACATTATGCATTCTGTTATTGAGCCAAAAAGTGGGGGCTGTTCCATTATTCTCACCATGAAGAAAGTACCGGTAAAATTCAAGGTTATGAAAAAGTTGGTAAAAATGTCAGCGTCTGTAAAATTTCAAATCAAAATGTGTCACTAAAGTTTTGACAATTCCAAGTGATTTTTCTTTTTCTCAATATGATTTTCCTTTTTTTCTAAGTGGGACAATGAATTATTGGTGTAAAAAATTACAGTGACATAAGAAATAGAAAATAAAATGTCATAATGTTTTTGGAATGAGACATTGGAGGGAATAGAAAAATCGAAGTGGCATTGATTTTTTATGATTTCTCCTTTCCCGTGGTTACCGTCGATGATTTACATTTTATTACTAGTATACAACTTTAAAGCATGGTTCCGCGCCTATTTTGTCCACTTGAATCTTGTATCTTTTCCTCAACATCTCAACATGGTTTAAGCACCCATGTATGTATGGTCCATTCAAGTGATAGTGGAAATCAACGGCCGGTTAAGAGAAGAAACATTTCTTCAGAGGTCAAACTACCCGTTCCTAGAAAGTTATTTGGTGACTATGAGGGTTTACCTGTTGAAGGACTACCGAACTGTTTAATCGAAAATGATTCAATTGAGAACGACCATCAAATGGATATCGGGACTTTAGCGCAACCAGATTTAATACAGGATATGATTTTAGGGCCCATTAACGATGAAAATGAAACGAGTGAATCTACATTGGAGTTAATGAAACTTTCAGAGATTTTCCTTAATTTGGTACGAAAATCTGGTGGTTTTACTTGCAACGAACTCATTTCTAGAATAGGAGCAAACTTGGGAGTCATTGAGAAATTCTGTGTGAGATTTAAGGACATGAAAAGTATAAGGGATTATTATTTTGAATTATTTCAAAAGGAACTGAGAGAAAAAGGTTTTAAATGGATAGAGAAAAATTCAAAAAGTGGTCTACAATAAGGGCTGTTTCTGAAAGATTCAATCGACTTAGTTAAGTCTCAAATTCATTCCGTGGAATCAAATTCAATTTAGAGCCTACAATTACCATATCTACAAGAATTCATCCAATCAATTCAGATTTAGGTTGTAGTAGGTGCCTGAAGAGCGAAGAATCTGATAATGAAATGCGAAAAAGAATATTGGCGTTAATATTACAGGGATGTGAGGAGTCTTTTATTGAAATTTTATAAATTTACAGTGACAAGTCTCAGACCTGTCTGAAGTCTTCATCATTTACATTTTATCCAGTTCACTGGAAGTTACTGAAATTCAGGGAACAAGAACGTCGTGAAAAAATTGTGTCCGGGAAAACTATCGTTGCCCAACTTCCTGTTAAATTTCAATCATTTTATGATGGTAATAATATTTTTCTGATTCAACTTTCAAAGATTCAAACAGCTCGAAAAAATTCGTCTAATTGATATTTTTCAAGCTTTTCACGAAGCGGTTGAGTATGTGTTAAATCCTTTGAGTACATCTGCTTTGGGAGGAATATCTGTTTCAACTTCTGATGACAAGTCCCTGAGAGCCCACTTTTTATTTTCAAATTACATAGCTGACCTCCCTGAGGCAGCAGATATGACAAGTATCAAAATAAGTAACAATACAGACTCTCCTTTTCACCGTTGTTTAGTTACAAAGTCTGAAATGGCGTTCATCTCTAGATACTGTGAAAGTTCTGTGTAAAAATGTTCTGAAATGTTTGAATGATGGTCTCGGGGTGATTATGAAATTTTGGAAAAATATAAATATATATCTATTTTATCTATTCCTCCTATTTTAAACTTTTTCGCAATGATTGGTGTTGCACCAAGCGTGTATATTTATGCAATCTTATGCTTCAAACCCATTCATAATCTTTCCATTGGCTTGTATCGACTACTCAAAGAAACTATCACAATATTAATGAAGGACGACAATCGTCAAAGTCCAGAAATTTTAATCAGGTAAGGTAAGCCGAGGAGCTTTCTTTCAATAAGGAAATCTATTCTACATCTACTCAATTCTTTCCTAAGTGAGTAAAGAATTGAGTAGATGTAGAATAACCAACTGAGCTCTCTCCCGCACACTTGCCAAGTGTGTGGGAGAGAGATCAGTTGGTTATGGTGTCCACGTAGATTACTCCAAAATAATAATTGATAATAGGATTTCTGGATTTTTTTACTGACAATGGGGTTGTCGGAATGTTAGAGGCACCTGATTTCGATGTAATGGACATGGCTTCTACTTTTTTCGGTTGTGTGATAGATAGGTGCTGTGGAATGGAGAAATAAGCTGATGTAACTCGTGTTTTTACATCCTACGTGGAATTAGTGGACCTTATTTTCAGGCGTGGTCGGCAATCTGGATGGACAGAATGTGAACTAAATGACCGATAATCATCAATCAAAATTTCAAAAGACATGCTGCCTCTACTTTTGGGGATTATCAAGCGTCAGGTATGGGTACAAGTAAATTTATCATTCCTGACCGTCTGGTGGATGATTGGAGACGACTTGGTGACATTACGTACACGAAGGGAGGGTTGTATGAAATGTCACACAAGAAATTTAAAGAGGAATACCAATTAAATTAGAAACGGGAAGTTATGCAGTAGATGAATTGATAAACAAGCACGAAGTAAGAATTGCAAGGCGAAATCTAAATAAAGAGAATCCTCAACTATTGAATAGGCCTACAGTAAGAACAAATCGGGTTCGTGTAGCAGCTGTAAAGGAGGATGCTGCATTTTTGGTTCAAAAAGGTAGTTCATTTACTCTATTTGAGCTAGAGGAAGTTCACCGGGCACAGTATTAGGAAAAGTAATGGTTTAGACCTGGATATATATTTTTAGAAATGCGTGAAGGATATTTATGGGGTTGTCGGGGATGAAGATTGCGAACTTTAATCAAACGGCTTAGGGAATACTTTTTACCGATAGGCATTTAATCTACTGAAGCGAGGTATATAAAAATTTAATGTCCGGCATCCGCTTATTTTTCTGGATATATGATTTCTGCATTGAAGGATATGGTTGATGAAACCAACGAAGTTTTAATTCCAAAATGTTCTTTTAGAATATCGGAAAGAATTGAAGCCAAAAAACAATTTATCGGTCAAAGACACCAAGACTAGACAACGTGATGATTGAGGCCACAATTGAAGAAGAACATAGAATTAGGTAAGGCTTTATGTCGAGATAGTTTGAAAAACTTCTTCACTTTTTACAGATTCACAAGTTGGGAAATAGTAGTGAGAATTGCGAGGGCCACAAAACGTGTAATTGTTCTCAGTGAACTACAAAATTGGATGAAGAACTTTGCTTTATTCAATACGACGAAGTTATAGGAGAAAAAAATTAACACCTGATAACGTTGATAGAGTTCTTGACTGTTTGAGGCTGCAATGGCAAAGAACTGATGGAGAGAAAGGTAAGAGCAGCGCATCAAAAGCATATGGATTAACCTCTATAGACAGTATTCGTGGTATTGCACATGTAGTTACTGTAGATACTGAGCAAGAAATAATAGCAGCGTTTACTAGGAAGATTGAATTTAATAATTTGAAACGAGAAGAGGCTGGATGATCAGCGAACATATTTTATGTCAACCATATTATAATACGTATTAAAAGTTTTTATCGGCCAAGGGGTGAATTATATGACTATTTGGAAGAGGACTGTGTTTAAAATATCCCATTGTGCCAGCTTTTTTACCTTTTGTTAAACATATCCTCAGTGCATGGAAAAATAAAACTTTATAGCATTAAAATTTCTCCTTATAGCATTCATTATAGACTGACTACAGCACTAAAAATGGTGCTTCAGAGCAATAAAATGGTGCTATTTTTCTTTTCAAATTTTTCGTTAGCAGTGCATTTATTGTTCATGAGCACCATTCTATCGTTTAAGGTTGCAACACATTTCGGAATAATAACACCAATTTTTGTGGTATAGATTTCCTCAGATAGCGATAGATTACATATGAATACATTGCCCAAGAAGTAAACGAATTTCTTCATAGCAATAGATTTTATTTCTATTTGGAAAGGTTTTCATTTGTTTAAAATATATTTTCATTTGTATAAAATGTACGATATAAAAGGTTATCAACTTCTCTTCATCGATCTCCAAGATACTGGTTCCTTTCACTTCTGATGAAAATGTTTCACCAAATTTTGCTTTTCTCCAAACTGTCGTGTCTCGTTTCCCATCCACGCGAGTTCGGAACAGCTTTTTATACGCCTCTTTTATCTGTTTATGCGTACGTAAATTGTGATCTTCGCTTCATTTTATTGATTTCATGGAATTGTACTCAAGTGATGATAGGAACATCTGTTTGATAACTTTATTCCTTGTGCTCATACCTCGTCCACAAATTTAATGAAACCTGAACATCAACTGTTTCCTCTGCGTTGGTGTTTCGTAAGCCTTCCTTTCCAATTCAACAGATGGTATCTTTTAAAAACTCATACAGAATACCCCAATTACTGCCTGACCTACGAAATTTGACACTGATTCATCTGAAGAAGTATGAAGAATTCCTTTTATATATTATTGCATTTGGCAACGTGGAAAGTGTAAAGATTCAAAACATAGACAGTTTCCATCATGTGCAATGATGAAAACCAGAGGAGCTCGAGATGGGTGACTGGTAAAATTGGAATCAACATCTCTATATTTAATTTCTTTTGCTGCAACGCACCTTCCTCTCCAATCTCTGACCTTCCGATTTATGTCAACATCCATGTTCGGTTTCTATCCAATAGTACCATACATATCTATGCCTCATTAGTCACATACTTCAGCAGTATATGCGTGTGCATAATTTGATATATCATCAAAAAACTTCAATATATATGGTATAATAGACCAATGTACGTCATTTCAATTCAATTCCCTTTTACTGCCATAGTTTAATGGAATTTCGTAACTGCTGTGAAATTCGTTTTGTGTTTTCCAAATCGAATTTCATTTCGTTGTACACCTGGATAGTAATATTTATATTCTCACTATTATTATTTTCCAGACAAGCTACCGTATCTCCATCAGTTCCTCTCCTAAGAATGCATATTTTCCCGTTTCCTACTTCTACTTCCATTTTCAGGTGCTTTAACGACTTCACTTCGATAATTAGTGTGAATCTCACAAACTCCAGACGTTAATTCAATGTTTTCTATGTTTAAGTCAGAATCCTCACATAATCCATCATCTTTATAACCTGTACCATACCGTACTGTTATGTCATTTATTTGAGTATTTTTATGTATGTTTAAAAATTAGTTATGTTGACTCAGAGATCTCCAGCCAACATCCTCTTTACCTACTGCATATTTCGCTCCTCGTTTTACAATTTCATGTCCATCATCTAGTTGTTTGGGATTTTTTGACGGGAACGAGGTGGTTTTTTTTATTGCTGGCAAATTTGGTGTTCTTGGTACCGACCTTTGTGTTATTAATTTAGAATTTCCTTTTTATTTCAAAATTTTTTCATGTTCCATACTTTCTGTGGTACTATCAACACTTTCAACTCGATTTGTAGGTATATCTTCAATAACGAACTGTTCTTCATTCATTCTCCTGTTAGAGGGTGTATTACACCCTCTTTCTCTTCTGCAATTATTCTTTCTACCGTGGAACCCTTTGGTTTTCCAAGTGAAATTGTATTGATATTAATGTCGTTTTCGTGCTTGTCTGTTAGCAATTCTTCTGGAAACTCGTATGTTTTGATTCTCGTTCGTTGTTTAAATGTAACCTGCAGGCGCTGAGAAAATTTCAGTTATAATTGATGGTTTCTATGTCTGTGAACATGTTCAAAGCAGCATGCATGTCTTTCAATGCGGTTTTCTGAGACTTAAATAATGTATTTGAAGCTGGATAATTTCCTATTCGTATTATTCTTTCTGTTAAATAACGATGAAAACTTTTCAGGACTTGAACACCCTACCTAATGGTATTGATGTTAGGTTTGCCAAGTGAGAACACTGCTGCTAGCTGTTGTAACGATAATCTTAAAATGTTCATTCCTGTGGTTTTAGACAGGACGATTCATATTTTCGTAACGGATACTTATAGGTGCTTGTTTCAAAAGTCTTTGCCATTTTTAGTCAGAAGGTTAAGGTAGTAGGTAGTAATTTGTGTTTTGGTAGTCATGGGCATTGATCAGTCACAAAATGCAGAAAAAATGAAATAAAAACTGTTTTCCACTATTTTGACATTATTCTAATAAATCTTATTTGCTCATCGAAAATGAGATTTTTTAACCTGATTATTGTGTCATAGTTACAGAATGGATATAGTTTTAATTCAACCAATGATCTTTCATTTATTTTCGAAAAAGAGTTTTTTATACATAAAAATAAAACCAAATCAAATCAAATAAAATCAATTTTTATGTTCAAAAATATAGAACTTACTCGTTTCGGAGAGAATAAATTTGTTTTGAAACGGCTTGTTGTTGTGAATTCTACGACATGTCTTTGACTGTCTGTACTGTACGACATTTCGTACAGTACACTTCGTCAAACTTTAGCTTCTTTTTGAAATTATCATGCCATCAATTTCAAGCAGACTCCAATCCATTCCGTCCGGGGTTTCGCTCTTCCAATGCTTCAAGTGACTAAGGCATTCGGTTCAGATTCTTCCAAATGTTTAGTTAACAAATTTATACCTTGGTTTGCTTCTGTTTTACAATCTTACTATCTCGTGTATGTCCTATTCCATCGTACTATTTCCTTTCAGGTATCTCATTGTTACTGGCCGATTTTGCGTCGCATACCGGACAAAAAACTTTTTTTCTTCATGGAAAAACTCTTCCATATTTCTCGTATTTACTCTTCTTATACGTTTCAAACATATTATAGAGTTGACTCAGCGGATCGGATAGAAATACCTAAATCGATTTCACATTAATCAACCACCTCTATGTCCTCTTTACCTGCCCACATCCACCCATCACTCACTATCACAGCCGACACTTGGATTCAGTACCCACACACGCTACCGCGTACCAACTCCTCCCCATCACCCCGAAACGATCGCACTTGCCATCGAAGACGTCTGTTCCGGATTCATTGGCACCAACTCCATCTCAGTAATCGTCATCAACATTACCCGTCAGGAAAATAGCAATCACATTGCCTACGGCATCGCCTCCAACTGCAATATCCCAATCTTTAGCATCAACAGTATCTTTCTCCTTCCGCTCGTGAAAGTATTGTTAATTCATATCCATACAAGCCATATGTTCTCTGTCTGGCAACACCCTTCTACTCTCGAGCAATACATGGGGAAACTCCCCTTAATCTGTGCAGTTCATTGCATGAGTTGATGCGGCATGTAGAGCATTGCGAGCGGAAGGTAATCTAGCGATGCGTAAATATTTGAACGTATCGAACACGTTTGTGGTAGCTGATATCAGATGTTCCGTGAAATCTTCTTCGAGTCCGAGTGGGGCCTTGTCGGGAGGCTCCAGCAGAAAGAGGGAGGATCGGGATCAGCAGAACAGTGATCGAAAAGCACAAAGTACAGATAATAATTCAGTATCTAGTGCTGGTACTAACACTGAAGGTGAAAAGTCGCCTACTGAAATTGTCTCCTATACAAAATGAAGCTCTCTGTTGCGAATAATTCTTGTTGTCTGGTTGGGTTTAATCAAGGAAGCTCGGAACATCAAGAAGGCATTGTGTGTATTTGTGGTTCTAGATTTATGATTTAGTTGAGATTGGCACCGGCACTTGCTTGTCCGGAAACATCTGTGCTTGAAAGTCAAACATTTTCTCGTCATTATTTGACACCTTCAACGCCTGCAACCTCATTAATTACTACTTTAGGAAACCTCAGCTCTCGACAAAGGACTGTTGTTCTGAAGGCTCATTTCCGCACCGTGAAGAAGGATTCCTTTGATGTTATGCAAGCAGAAAAGGACCTGAACTACAAGTGCTTACCAGAAAAATATTTAAGTGTTGAATATTAACCCGATTAAGCGATCGCTTCTGATGGACTGATGGTGGAGAAGAGGAAGGAGTTGAACACAAATGTGGAAATAGGAATCCGGAAATTTCACGTTGACGTCGTCCTTCTGAGTGCACTCTATCGAGGTGGTTCTAATTCATCACCAGGTCACTGGAAAACCGCTGGTGGTTCCCCTATGGCGACTGTAATTTTAACCGTTGACCGTGCGATTAGAACACATATAGCTACGATTTACACTGGGATGACGCTTCGCACACTCGGCACCGATGGGACTTAGGTTCTGCTTGTGTAACTGCGGCACTAGAACCTCAAACGAAGCCTCTTCGGGATGATAATATAGGACTACTTTTCACTGACGTGAGTAAAGCGGTCGGTTTCTCATCAGTGACAAAAAGTATTTGAAGAGATATGAAAATCGTATGAAGTACATCAAGGTGGCACAGAAAGTTTGCTTTTTTATGTCAAAGGGCCCGTATCTCATATGGTCACGTTTTCTGTTGCTGCACAAAGGATATAATCGACACTTTTGAAGGGATTTTCAATCAGCTCGCGGAGGTTGTCACGGGATCCTAGAATTCATAATACGAATGTCAAGGAATTGGCTTTAAAAATATGTCGCATTGTTGGGCTTCAATTCGAGGCGGCTGTGCCTTTATGGAATAAGACTGTGTTTACGATGGGTGAAGGAAAGGTGACTGTCGCTTGGGATTACATTCGTGGAGTGATCATGTGAAAACAACTCTGTTTGACAAGCCAAAATCCGTCACGGAAGGTCTTACGTTGAGGTATTTTCTTGAGGGTGGTGGTGGTGAAACATTAATGAACGCCATAATTCCTGTTGTTTTACTGCAAGCGGAATCTGCCCAGCACGAGGTTGAAAATGGCAGTTTAAATTTTGATCATGAGTAGATGGAAGATGTCTTGGACAAAGAATCTATACTTATAAGTTCAATAATTCTCGCTAATTCAGATTACATGAAGGAAAGGAGAAGTAAAGCAAACTAGCTTCTTCAAAGACCGATATGAAAACGGAGGATAAGACTTCTGTAAATAGTGTAACTAATCAAAATCGAGAAACATAACGAATGTTTGTTAGTGATGGTGTTCTGTGAAAAAATGAAATGCTATCAACTTCTAATTTGAAGTTCAGGGAGCTCTTATAACACTGCATGTACCTGAAAAATCTGAAAGTACATACCAAGGAGCTCGCAGCAAGTTCCGTGAGGTTTAGTAAGAAGTCTATGGTATGGAAGGTTGCAGTGTATTATTGAAGTACTGTGGTCTCTTTCATGCAACTGATTAACCGCTGTACAAGCCTTTACAATAGTGTGCAAACACCTGAAGTTTCTTCTAACGATGAATGGAACTACGTGGCATTCATCAAAGCGTATTGAACGTTGTATCAAAGCGCATTGAACGTTGTGTTGCAGTTGATGGTACCAGTTAGGAAGAAAGCTAATGGATTACTATGAGTTCTAAGTTCTGGTGGTACAGCTTTGATTGATAGACTAGGAATTTTGACCGTAATGTCAAACAATTTCCAAATGCTTTGTCAAAATACAGCAGGGAGTGCGGGAAACATGGAATGAGACGACTTCAAAGATGCACAGACAGAAGTACCACCACCACCAGCTAGTCTTCCATTCTATCCGGACCCAGAGTCACTTCAGAGCCTCGTATAAATGGGCTTTTCTGAGCGACGTCTTCGAATGTTTTTGCGCCATACTGCCGGCGGGATTCAATTTTCCAACGAGTGGTTACTGAATAGTCAAGAAAACATGTCTGATCAAATTTATGAAGAGGGAGGACAATGGGCTGAAGGAGGTTGCCAGGGTGGAGAAAATGAAAGGAATAAAAATGACAACTCCTGTTGAAAATAAATGACAGACAGATCTGCAGGCGTCGCCGCTTTTAGCGTTGCTGAAAAATCTGTGCTGGACAGGAAGGGCCTTGTAGGCGGTAGTACGTATTCTTCTCGTGTGGATGAAGCGTCACCAGTTATGATGTCCAGAGTGCCGATGTAGATTCCATTAGTGCAAAGCACACGGTTAATAGTGTTGGACGTGAGATTGTAGAGGCATTAATAGCACCGACAGAGATATAAGTTAGGAAAATGGATCAGCTGAATACATGTTTACTTGTGATGGATCCTTGGGTGCGACATCGGAGAACAGACGATTTCATTGGATTGGTAACAAAGAAAGTTGAGACCGAAAAAGGGGGAAAGACAAGCAAGAAGTCAAAAATGGACTCATATGGTGATAGCAGTAAACGACAAGATGATAAAACAAATGGAGGACTTCCTTCATCGTCGAATGATCTATAACAGAGAAGCGGAACTGAAAACGAGAGTTCACGTGCTATTTAAACTGACGTTCCCGCCGATGGTGGTATTGTTGGAGGAAGTAGTGTTGATGCACCAAATGATAGCGGGGACAAGTAGGTTAAACATGGCAGCAATCCAGATGTAGTGATGAAGGCGGATGACGAAACTGAAATAAATCTGGAAAAAGGGAAAGAACAGGCGGCAAAATATCTAGAGGATATTTTGTCCAAAACTTTGAGCTTTGCATCATAAGGTTGGATCTTCTGGCACGGAGAAAAAGCTACGTGAGAAAGACAGTATTAAAGTAGTCTGCTGGCGATAGAGGAGTTGCGAATCCTGAAACTTTTGGCGTGTGGTGATTAGATGGTCGCTGTACTTCAGATGCTGTGTTCTGTGACGCAGGAATGGGAGGAAACTGACATTAAATTAAAGAGTGGCGTAGTGAACACTCTGTTGATACTTCCCCATTTGGAGCATCTGTAGATTGTCCGTTTGTATGAACGTTGGTTCGAACTATTTTTCGACATTTAATGGAGAACTTGCACACGAGATAGCGGAACGGTTACACATATTTCAATTTGATAGTATGGGTGGGGGCAAGGCGTTTTTAACGTCATCATACTCTAGTCCGCCCCTATTGATGGGAGTGTCGGTGTGAAAAGTTCATTTAGAGAGCGTCAGATAAACGTGAGAAGATGATAATGAGGTCGAGGTCTTGTCCCAATTGTTTTTAACGTACTCCTAAAGGAAATTGAAAATGATGTCATCAACATCGTGCTTTCACAATGTTGTTTCGATTGATTAAAATATACTTTGGCTATTTCCAACATAAATCACCGAAAGATGCATAGAATTTTTGACCTCTGCAACAAATCTCCGTTGCATTTCAACTAATAAAAATGGATTTGTGTCCAAAATGAATTGAACAGAAACCGAAACGGTTTTGAATATTTTCTGAATCATCAATGCAAATCCTTCAAAGAAAATTGGATAATTTCGCCGATTTATTCGAAAAGCTGCAATAATTCCAAAGAAAATCGGGTTTTGTATCAAATTTTTTCGACGAGTACCAACAGTACTTGGGTACATCAGTCGATGTTCCGAAATGGCATACATGTAAAATTAATATTTTTTGAATAATTTTCACTCCATACGCAATATGTACGGGGTTCATATTATTCAAAAATATTGGAAATTTCATAATTTGACATTGGTGTATATTGGCAGAAGTTTGTTGGCCCAAAATAGAAAAGTTCCGAAATCGCCCAAAGTTGGGCCCTAAAAAGCCAAAACATATGAAAATGTTTTGAAGGTTTTTGAAAACCAAAATGTCAAAATGTTTTGGACGATTTCGGAAATTAAACTTACAGACGAGCATCAGCATCACAGTCATCTACCTCCTCTCTCTGTGTAAGCATCCGTAAAAGTCCAGATCCCAATATTATTACTTGTAGCGGAAAATAAATTCGCCTCACTTATTCGTGGCTAACGAAGTGCACATCCAACACTTCATCAATTCCAACCGTAGCACTTTCTATCAAATATATGTCAATGATATAAATTATACGTGAAGAGCACAAAAAAGGTTTTTCTGTCACCTCTGCAGTTATTTCAGTTAGGACTGCCAGATTCGCCGTCACTGACAAAATGTACACATTGTTCGTAGAATGGGGCACCGAGAACATCCTGCCACCACTAACAGAATGCATACAAAAATATGAACATTTTTTTCTTCTGCAGAGAAAAAATAAAATCCAAGGCATTAAAAGAATTCTGATCTTCTTCCTAGTACATAGGAAAATTTAACTGAACATTTGCTACAGACTCCTCCCACTCGAAACCAAGTGTCTCTGCGCTGTATGCCGAGAATTACTCCATGGGTGATGAACGATCGGGGGAAAAATCAAAGTACAGGTCCGTCCACATAGAATCTACATCATCCATATATTATAAGTTTCCTCAACTTGTCCACGGTGGGGTATAGAGAGGTGAAGTTAGAGCGCTGGGATAGTCCGGGGTAGAGATAGGTGAAGTTAGAGCGCTGAGATAGTACGACAATGGAAAAGAACACAGACGTGATGATGGTATTGAAGGTGCGTAGATGAAGAAATAAGAGCTTCATAACACACTAAAAACACTGGAAAAAACATATACATACGTGAAGAAAAAATAGATAGAAAGAACCTTTAACATGTAAGCTTGCAATTTAGGCTACAGTCAGTTGTTAGAAGAGAAAATGAAAACATTCATGTGCAAACTTACATTTTTGGTTCGTTTTTTAACAATGTACGAAAGTAGCTTTCAACTACCGTAAAGTTACATTTTAAGACCTTTTTCTAATAAAAACAATTGAAAATATCGTTGTAGTTCATCTGTACGATAACGGTACAAACCGGCAAAATTCATGATGGATACATTACAGTACCGCCATCATAAATGGTAAAATAGACAAGGACTGATATATTATTTATACCAAGAACATCACTCGCCTTCGGTTGGAAATGGATCGGGTTCGTTTTGAATTGGAAGAAGAGGAACGAAAGGCAGGTATAGGGGAAAGGAAACAAAATTGTTTAACCTTCACAGCAATCGCTAAGAAATTCATATATATGTCTATATTAAAAGTTCATGCTCAGATAAATCTGTACACTTGGCGGATCATATGTAAATAAACTGCTTGCTTTCCCAGTGCCCTAGACACGCTTTAAAATTCCAGAATAGCGCAGATGCTTTAAACATAAATGCAAGAGGTGCTTGTAGCACCTTCAAACACCCGCTTGTATTCATCGAAAGACCATATATGCTTGAGGTCTTTTCATGACCATTCCACAGCAACATGCTCAGCATTCATTACAAAATTGTATACGTATTTCTGTGGAGTTGCAACGGTTCGAGGCTAGGAGATATGCATCCAGGGAAAGTGGATATAGGTGGTGTATCCAAAGATACAGTACTATCGGCTATTTATTTGCGACTTTTGTTGCAATTCTGTGTCTAATTTGCTTTGTCGATACAACGTCAAATTGTGATTTCGTCCGACTTCTGTTCCGTACAGGTAGAAAATGAGTCCGTGAATAGTTGTTATCGTTTATTACACCAAGCAGTGGGAACCGTTCTGTATATTGTAGCATGCTCGACGGTTTTCTCCGGACCGACCTGGTCTTTGCATTGCAATTTTGGTACAATCTATAAAACCAATGCAGTTGTCAAGAGGGACCCGCTCTCATCTGCAAACTTGACGCTGTAATTAGCACAAAAATGCAGCAAATCTGAAATTAAAGTAGAAATCAGACCCTAGCTGTCTATGAAGGCCTCCTTCGCTTCCGAAAAATCTCTGACATTGAATAGTCCCGCATTCCGGAATTCAGCTATATGTCCCTCCACCGACATGGTGCTGAGAGGCGACGCATTAATATGCAACCATATGATATATAGGCGTGAAACTACCGGCTTTTTCTGTCTGACCACTAAAAAATGAATTAGACGTGATACCCGATGGACATCTCTTTTTGGGGAAACAGAAGACCGTTAGGCTTTGGTGCTCTGAATAAATGTTCAGATTGAAATACATCACTTTCACATTCCTCTTACATATTTAGAGATTTTGCAAGTTTCTTCAATCGTTTGTAAACTTTGTATATAAAAATCACATCCGTATCCACCATCATTGCATGGTAGAACCGCAGAAGTTTCATTATGATAAATCTTGTGATTTTCCTAATTTTGTAGTCCTTTTTTATCATGTTTAATCATGAGACGGTAATGATGTTTGTTTCATTTTTGAGCTGCTTCACCTTGACACGGGTTTTTTCAATTTTTTGAATAAACGAGGGAGAAAAAAATGAGACGGTATTTTTAATGTTACCAAAGAGGTTACTTCACACTGAATTTTCGGACAATTCATGACTCTGCCAAAAAAAAAAATACTAAAGGTAAATGACTTAAAATGGTGTAATTCCAATCAAAATAAATTGTCATAAATTGAGAGTTATTGTAGCTGTGATTCACTTAGATAATTATTTAAAAAATGAGACAAGTTTCACCTGATTTGAGTTGTCATTTTACAATGTGTATAATCACCCCCCAAAATACTTTATACGGTATTTCATGATTTGTATAAACCCCTTTCAAATGCTTCATACTAAAATGCCAGGGCTTGTATTTTCATCCTTTCCATATACACAACTACCCACTCTTCTTTTTTTCCTTTTGTCACTCGCCTGATGTTTCAATTATCAGTTCTTTTAACCTATTTTCTCACCCTGCCATTATTCCTTCTCCCCTTTTAATTGATCAGCTAATTGATAATCACCCTGCCGTTCTTCCTTTTATTTACTTCTTATATTTGTATTCCTCTGACACAATGAGCCCTTAATTTTTCCATTAATCCCGTATATCCTACCATTCACTTATCATCTCATCTCTTCATCATCATCCTCATATCTTCATCATCATCGCATCTCTACATCATCATCGTCGCATCTCCACCCCGTCATCGCACGAAGTATGATATCGATGTACAATACATCAACACTCCAGAGTTTCCATGTTCGTGTGATGTGGACCATCCCTGTGGTTTGAAAAGGAATTTGTTATATCGCGTAATCCGGAATAGTGGTGACTTTGTGTTAAGTACTGGCTTGTTAAATTAATCTGCTAACTTAGAAGTTCCTGTTATCCACGCTATTCTTTCTAGTTCACTTTCGTCGTAACTATGCCTAAGGGTAAGTATTTCAATTTGTAACCGCCTCTCTGACATTTTTCCATCTTCCGCAAATACATTACATAACGTTCTACTATCTATCGTGGCTTCAATTTTTATATTCTTTCCTATAATTTCTTCAACTAAGTCCTTTATCAGAAACACATAATCAAATCCTAACACCAGGGCGTGAATATCAGCCGCCATCACAGAGCTCGCGATACGCTTACATCTATTTGACCCGTAGTGTAAAATTTTACACTTATCTTCTATATCCACCACAATAAACTGTATCCCAACAAGCTTTTTAAGCCGTCTGCGTTCGCAAAGGATGTGTCCGTCAAAAACACCAACTTTGCAGAATATATATCCATTTTCACGTGATTGAGTCCTTTATGGTTTTGAGTAATTTTATCGGATTGTGTAGCGATTGGAATTACTTATCGGTGGTTGGTGAACTTCCTGGTGCAACAAGCTGGATTGGTGCACACATATTGGGCCTCAAATTCACCCCAATATATTGTTCCAGAGCTCTCTGGATTGTGAACTCGTCTTGCATGGCCGGTTTTTGAATACGTTCAATGTTGTCTGTTTGTTTGATGCTGAAATCTCTGGTTGGTGCTCTACTGATCATGATTCCGTTGGAATAAGTAGGTTGAGCTGACAGTTCGGTTCACGAATTGCATCTAAACGCCCTTGAAGCTCCTTCCTCGTTCTACAAGGAGTCCGTCCGAAAATCAGGACTTTCGTTTACCTAAAGTAATATCAATCCGTTGAGGTCGCGTAATAGTCGTATGATACGCATGGTTCGGATCGGGCTCGTTGCATTTGTAAGGAAACCATTTAATGCGTTAAAATTGTTCAAATACCAGTAAAGTCCGGACTCTGGTATGACGTAAAGCGGCTTGACTACTTTTAGAATAAAACCTGGTGCTAATCCTAGTTCTGCAGGTGCACGTATTTATATCTCGCTTTCTATTCCTGTGTGCGATTAGACATAGGCTTGTATAATATCCCCAGTGTATATCCTCACTGATGGGATAGATACGACCGGTGATAGGGCTATGCGCTGTAAAAACGTGGGATGGTGGATGCTTTAGTTTCTATCGATGTTTCACCGTCGTCTGCATAATGTTTTGCGACTAACGTTCTTTTCTTTTTCAACTTAGCACCGACCTTCTTTATCTCGTCAAAGAAACGAGATCCGAATATACGTTTTCCTCCCTTCCCCGATTCGTGTACTGGTTGGAATGTACCATCCCTCTTGAGACCATGAATCACTTTTGGACTGACCAAATGACTTCTCCTCCATTGTTCCTTGAATTATCTTGATATTTCTTGGCGTTGATCCTAGGTCTAATTCCTCTTCTGTGTTACCAACTTATTCACCAATCAATAAATACAATAATTACTACATCTACACTTCCCTCCTCATCAAATGGCGACATTCATGGATTCATCTATGTCATCCATCTAACTATGATTGTCCTTGTCGGTTGGAGATTGTTTGTTGGATGTCTTCCAGGGCTTCACACAAGTTGACTTGAATATTCGACGTCCGCCGATTCAGCTGGCTGACCACGGTCTCACCCTCGATACAAATATATCGGTAAGGTCCATCCCATCTTTTAGTTTCTGTCCTATATATGAGGACCGGGGATCTTGATGGTAATTCTCTTAGTCTTTGTTATATTTCCAATGCCTTAGGTCCACCTAGGTGTCTCAGCACGAATGCTACTTTTCTTTTCGCTCGCTCCCTCTCTACTACCTTCCTTGCTTCTCGGACTGTTCGTTTACATTCTAACTGACATGTATATGGGGTGCTTCTAGCAGGCCTGGGTAATGCACCAAACACCAACATCATAGCATACAGACTTTCGGGTCCCATTGTCGCATTGTCGGCATAAACTGCCATTTCCAAACACTTGGTATCTGTCGCCTACCCTCGGTCTAAGGTCTGTCTGATTTGGTGTAGGTGAATCCGAGTAGGGTGTGGTACCGCTATACAACACCGATCGAACCAGGGTTATAGATTGGTACCTCTTCCGATATTATTCCTGATTCTTCTGCCTTTTCTCTTATCTCTTTTAAGATGTAAGATGAATCCTGGGCGACTGTGAGATGATCCGACGGTCCCATATAGTACATGATCCAAATTCTAATAATGGCCTTCCAGATCTCGGTGGCCGATTGGTATATAATTTGTACTGTGTTCTATTCGATTTTTTAATATTGATTCTATTTTTTTTAATATCGATAATTTTAATAATTTTAGTATTTTAATATTTTTAATAAGGTTTTTTAATTTTTTTATATATACATTTTGTAGTATTTTATACAGATACAGCCTCTCTCGTCCCTCTCTCTTGTCGTGTCGATCCCATCTTAGTTCCCGTGCTTTTTAATTCTCCCTGCTCGTTAGTGGAGATATGTCTTTTGATTCACTGATGATAGGGTGTCGGATCCGCTGACCAATCAGGAGCACGATGTAACGCTGCGCAAAATATCGATGAAGTAGTTCCTAACCAGATGATTGAACTGTTGACAGATGCGAAGGCTTGTTTTCGATTCTATTGATATTTTCATCAATTTGTTGACGGTGATGGCGTGACAGAATATGAGTTTTCAATTTTTTTAGCTCGTCATCGCAATTTGTTTGAATTGAATAGTCTTCGTGCTTAAGAATGTTGAGTCCTCAGAATGGAAGGTTGCCAGTATCGTGTACAACTGTTCCACGTTTGAATGTTTTGCCAATTTGGTTGATTACATGTTTGCACACAGAGGGCGTACCACTTATCGTAATGTTATCAACGATCTTGGCAATCAGGCATGTAATTTTTCCATAAAACTTGATGTAGAAAAGCTGAGGTATCAATGTAATTTGAGTGAAGCCCATTTCTATTAGTAAAGAATCAGAAATGGAGTGCCATTTGGCATTTGCATTCACTAATCCATATGAAGCTGCCAAAAGAAGCTATAATACTTTACCACTATTTTTGGTTTCTGGAGGGGTATAACGTACACATCCCTCATCGAGTTTTTAGTGTGAAGGAAAGCGGTTTTCACATCGAGATTGGAAATGTACCATGAGTATATTACGGAAATTGATAGAAGGATGGGCATTCTAGCTGTAGAGCACATCGAGTAGTCGGATTGAATATCGTCTATAATAGAGTCTTCATTGCTGTGTGGACCAATGTGGGGGCTTTGATTTTGAGAGATTGATCGTCATTATGTTTTATCTTGTAAATCATGTGCGAGTTGTTGATGTTGGAGTTGGGCGGTATGTCTTTGATTGGAATGGACTTGAAGGTTTTTTGGAAGTTGCGCTCTTCGATATCGAATGATAGTAAAATCTAGTGAGAAGAAAAAGCTTGAGCACGGTATTTTAGAAATGACCGATTACCGAAGTGGTCAAACATTGACTGTAAAGTTGACTGAGCGTTCATGGTAAGTTTAGGGATTGACGTAGCTGTTAGCGCATTGGTTGTATTGGTGCCATTGTTTGTTGATAAATTTCTCTTTTTGGATTTAAATCGCCACTTTTCGTCATCCATGTTTATTTCTTCTTGTTCGCCATCATCATATCAAACTATGTATTCTCCTTCGTCTGATTTTGATTCCACAATTTCAGGAGATAATTCTTCTTCAAATGGTCAATATACTTCAATGCGATCACCAACAGTGGGGGTAACGTTAATATCTTCACTGACATAGGTAGGGTCTACATCGTTAGATTCCATATTTTTTATTATTTGAAAATATATCCGTAGATTCCATTATTTGAATGATTTCTGCTATGTCATCGTCCAATACATCACTCACTTCTCTGATCATTTCGTAGAATGATTCTTCTGGTAGAGCATGTCGGATATCTTCGATCGCGGCGCGAAGTAATATTTCAATGGTAGTAGGTGATTTAGATATAGGGATTTTATTGAGTTTCCTTTTTGCCATCAGTTGCTGCTGAGCTTCGAGTAAATCGGTCTAGATGGTGAAAATGTTGGATGAAATGGTCTTCTGAAGCCTTTTTCCATCTCATAAGCGGAGAGATTATTTTAGTCGTATATTCCGTTGGAGAAGCTAACCGCTTGTTGAGCAAATATTGTGGTTGATGCAGTAGGGTTGTTTGCTTTCAATCGTACGTATATTCTGCCTATGATGTTGTGCTTGAATGCAAGTACATTTTCTGAGTGAGGACGGGTAGTAGAGCTTTGAAGGTTGAGCGAGCGTTGATGATACAATTTTTGAAGATGTCATAGTGGAATTCGTCATCGCCTATAATTAAATTAGGAATCCAGAACTGGCTGAACCAGACAGCTTCAAGAGATAACCATGCATGATCGAAAGCTGTATTTGGTACTACAAGTGCTGCTGAGAAGCGAGTAATACTGTCCAAAATGTTGAAAAAGGACTGACCATCAAGGTATAAATGGTCTACACAGACGACATCTTTAAATTTTCGTTCAGCGAAGAAATATATACTTTACGAGATGTCTGTGGTATAGAAGCTGCCTTGCAGTGAGAACATGCAGGCACTGTTGATCTTAGTTGATTCTCTACAGATTTGGACCATAACTTATTTCGAGTGAGGAGCCTCTTCATATCGGAGCAGGTTGCATGGTCACAAATAGACTTGTGCATACGGTCGAGTATTTTTCTGATAGGCACTAGGGATGAAAATGAAATTGGTGCTAATAGGGCTGAGGTAATGTCAGGCTGAGATTAAGATGCGAATATAGACGAATCCAGATAGCTTTTCATGTCAAACTCAATTAAAGGAAGGTGAATAAGTGTATTTACTTTCCCGGAGACAACCATTCCCGCATTATCGAGTTGCATTATGTTTGAGAAGCTACGTTGCCTCCAAATACCCATTGCGATTATTCTATTAGCACTAAATGTCCAATTTGAATTAAACTACCATTTTCCAGTGAAGTGAAATTACAACTGATCTAAGTATGGGACGAGCTTCGCTGAAATGTTTTCCATTTCCGTATTTCCAAAAAGTGTGATCCTTAAAGGAAACGGAGAGGGTGTCAAGAGATGGAGGGCTTGTGGTAAGGGAGTTGAGAGTATGCAATTCCATTTCGTAAATGTAACAATACGGTTCTCCATTATCTATCATTGGACGGACCCTTTGCATCACAGTGGAATCTAAAACAAATGGGTGGAGCTCGATTGTATTCGCCAAGTTGGAGGTGATTTCATTAGCTGGATTATCTTATTGGCGTTGGTTATTGTTTCTATGAAGACCTTTCTGACGATCGTTGCGATGCGGCCGATTGTAATCGTTGTTCCCTTCGGGTGACCCATCGTTTTATGGCGTATGATTTCTTAATGATCTATCACACTCATGTTCATCATGCCAGTGATAATACTTGACTCATCGAGAACATTTAGATTTGAGATTGAGTTCTTGAACCTGTTCTCTTGTCATGCGCTCAAGTTGAGTTCTATGATTAATACACTGGTTTTTTGTTGTTTCAGTGCTGATTGTTGATGGTAGAAGCGGAGTTCTTGTTGGGTTATGCTGAATTAGTATATGCTGAGTAATTATAATACACTGCATAAATATGAGGGTTTCGTTGATGGTTAGCTCTCTCACATTGGGTAATTACAGAGTCAATGGCTTCATAGCTCACTTAGTTAAATAAATTCAATTGTTGGTGATTTCATGTCGAAAGTGAGATTATTGGGAGCTGCGGCAACAAGAATTTATATTCGCGGAGAACTGTCCAAATCAGAGTCAGCTAGAAGGCTTAGATCTTCAATTGCACCAGACAGAGCAATAGAAGACCCGAGAGTATTAAACCTTGAGAGTTGAGCGCCAAATATTGCCTCGTACTCCTTAAATTTCTCATCGCTGGAGCGACTGGTTTTTAGCAAGGTTTTGAATTCTTGGTAAACCAAGGATACCACTGATTGCGAGACTCTTGTGTAAGTGGCGTTCAGGATGAAATTTGCACCATTTTGCGTAGCGATTTTTTAAAACAAAATCCCCTCGCATACATATCCTTAGCATGTCCAAATACGTTGGACTGTCGTACAATACCACGATTTGCTTGTTCTGTTTTGTTGGAGTTGCTGTCTGAAAGGTTGTCTTGAAATGCACACCGGCGGTCGATGGGTTTGTGGTATTTGACTTGATCACCAAGCCCATCAGTCCAAGGCACTGACTTGATGTCCCAAGAAAAATCAAGTCGCGAAGATAGAGTTTTATACATGTGATTTGGGCCAATAACTATGAGAAGTTGAATTATCGGATGAGATAGCAGGTTAGCAGTGATAGCGTGACAGTCTTAGGCAGAATAATAATGTTGAAAGGAGCATGGGCGATGTATAGACAAATTGTTTAACGACGGTTTCTGAGCTGGTTTGAGCGGTCGGATCGTACAATAGGTAAGGGAGCTGAAGACGTATTGTCGTTTGGGTAATGCGTTGAAGAGAAACCAAAAAGCTGTTGAATTCTATTCTTTACTTGTTAAGTAATGAGAATATTCAAGCTAGTGGAAATCGTTAATCATCAAAAGAAAGCAGTCTGCGAAACAAAAGAATGTGAGCGTAGGAGGTTAATTTTTCGATTTAGGTAAGTATTCAACTTATATTTGATGCTTATTCCGTATACGATACTTGTGTTACGATACTTGTGTTCTCCATGGCGTAAGTATTCAACTTATATTATAGGCCTATTTCATTTCGCATAGTAAATCTTCGATATCGATAGTTGCTGTCTCCACTAATTATTGTATCGTGATTATATCGTTTGTTCTTTGGAGATCATTAGATCTTTTCGTCTCAATTTGTACTGTGTTACATTCGTACTTTTAATAGATGCAACTTTGCAAAACAACTCCAGCGTTTCTCTATGATTTTAGAGAATACATAAAAGAGAATTTTAATTGAAGGTTTCAAGATGCCAAAAAATTGAATTCGGAGCTATTTGGGGGTAAGGTAACGGTTTTTAATCAACATCGAATGTCCGTAACCAACAAAACATCATTCGTAGAAATATCTTTCGTTTGGTGCAATCCAATAGACTATGTTATTTCCCGAAATGCAGACCCCAAAAATGAAACAACGTTCGTCATTGGCTGCTTTCATTTATTACAGCAAGTACAATAGTCATTTAGAGCAGCAATGGTTTGCAAAAATAAATCCAATTGCATATATGTGACAACGAGGTGTTTTTACAACATTCGGTTGGTGGTTGCAACAATGGTTGTTCACACACCGGTGTTTGAAAAAGCAAGCTTTGTTAGCAATAGGATGTCTTCTAACAATGATTCATAACAACACCAACCTGGTATTTATCGAAACCATATAAGTAACTTCATCGTGTATTGTTTGTCGCTGTTGATATGCCATCAACATAGTGATAACACTGTTTCGATAGTAACAAGGCTGATAAATCTGTTTGGGATTTTCGTCATTGTTGTACATCTTCACTCTGTGAAACTGTGGTACGTACATAAAGTTACAGCATAAAAGCTACAGTCTTACCAACAGAAACATGAAGACAAAAATGGCTATGAAATATTTTAAGTTTCGTTTAGTTTCGCAGAATTTCCAGTGTTTGGATACAAAACTCTGAGGAAGAAATTCTTTTTGATTCGTTTGCCAGTTTAATTTTAGAAAAATGTCTACATTCAAAGTATTACTGTACAACAATAGAAATTTCGTCAATCCGAAAAACACATCATTCTAAGTAATGGTTCGCCAGGATTTGACCGTAATAATTATCGTCGATTTTAACTTCAATTATTGTCAACGATACGCAAATCAGATTTGTTGACCACGGATATTTATCCAAGTGATCGTAAAACGGAAGAGTCTTTACTTTTTTTTTAAAAAAAAAGGGAACCAGAATGTCTCTTAAACTTATATAAATTAACAGTATGTGCATGTTTACATAAATAATCTGTTTTTGAACCACAAGCTGAGGCACACCTGTCACACATATTGATAAATCTTTACCCAAATCTTTATTGCATCTAGTGGACGCATGCTCAACAGAACCAGCCATTTGCATTTATACGATTTAGAATTGACTCACTGAAACTTTGATTTTCAATGAAGGTTCAGCGGCATTCTGAATCAAAAATACATCCGTGGAAGGAGAGACACACACTTGAAACAAAAATTAACACAAGGGAGGTCCACATTCTATGCGCAACCATTTAGGGCAAAGGTCACAAATTTTTACTATTCCAAAAAAAATGCAACTTTTTGTCGATTTTTGAACATGTATGGTCTCAGGAGCTCCTTGTAAATGCGTGGCACTGTTTTATCATACTCTTATCCAAATCATCTTACCTACCGACCGACATTCTGAGATGCATAAAAAGGTGTTATGCACCATATAAGGTAAGACTGTTTCATGGTGAAACGATCTTCATCATCGTCGTATCTGTTGGTATGTAAGATTTCTTTCTTTGAGTTGGCGCTGCTAGCCATGGAAAATTATGTTTATGTATACTTTTTTTCTTTCTTTTCTTGTTTCGCTCAGCATTTTTGTGTGAGATTTCAACTATTAGTATTGATTTGAAAATCAAAATGAAGTTGATGCAGTGTTATTATTTTTGTGTCCTGGAGCTCGCTTCTCCCCTTGGGTAGAGTACAGTTCTTTGTCTTCAAATGTGAAACCTTAATCTTCCATTCATTGCGGAGGTATGGTATTAAAAAGATTTTAACAAGTATATTATCATCGATCGATGGATACATCATCATGTATCATGTTCATCAAATTGTACAGATCGAAAATAGTGTTAAAATCTAATATTGAAACTACACACTAGTGAAATGTATCATCATGCGCCCGTGAATTCAAAAAGACTCAATAATGTCATCGACCAAAAAAACAAAAATTGGCAAGAGAAAAGGCTCTTTCGTCATCGGTTTTAGAAACAGCTTATTCTGATTCGTTGTCAATGATGCGTTGCTTCGTTGATAATTATATACTTTGGTAGATTTGGGTTTAGGGGCCGACGTATCCAATATAAATTTAAAAAATTTTATCATCCCCTTTTTATGCTCTACTCATTTCCACTAATACTAACGGTAACAAGGGGAGTCATAATGCTTCAAACCATACAATTGATTTTGGCCGCGGTCCCGAAAACCACGATTTTTCTCTAAAATAAATTATCCAGAACAAGCGTGTCTTCTCTATCAAATTGTTGCATATATATCCAACAGAACCTCTGTCACCATAAAAATATTATTGTGATAGAAGTCATTAACTCGGACTTCAACACAGCACAGGCAATTGTGCTTCACAAAAACTTTGGACAATAGCGGTGGGTGACCTCGTCCAAATTTAATAATTTTTGTATGT
>JAULBU010031810.1:0-15000 GCA_032358235.1 Odonthalia washingtoniensis
TATCTCCTACATTTCCGTGTAATGCCCATTGATAACCAAGTATGGTCTGATGTCATTGCTAGTACTGTAGTACATGACGAAAGGTAATTCAGTCCATCCACGTGGACAATGACAATAAATTAAATTTAACAAAATATTTGCTAAAAAAGGATGCTTTTCTGGGACCTGTCATGTCTGTTTCCGAAAAATTACAGAAAAAATAACCTTGATTTCCTCACCTAGTTCTCCGTAACCACCACCCGCTTCTTCGCCACCCATTTTGGCTCAGTGTAGGTTATATACAGGGCTCCGAAAAAGAAACAGGCTTTAAGAGGAATTCTACCGATGCTTAGACCTGAGCAGAAAAACATTTCTTGGGTGATGGATTTGGTCACCAAGTTCTCTAAGCCAGGAGATCTCATCATGGATTTCTTCTCTGGGACTTTGTCGGCAGCTAAGGGTTTAATGGTTCCAAATCATCGCCATTTCATTGGTTGTGAAATGGATACGGAATATGTTAAAGAGTCCGAACCACATATAGTGGAAACATAGGCACGACATCTACTCAATACACAGTCCGACTTGACAGCAGATGAAACAGTGTTGGCGGCTGCAAAAACATTTGTGACAACTATGGATTTAATAAATGCAAAGAGGACCAAGGATGTCTGGCTGACACCTCGCGGTCTTCCACCTGTTCAAACAATTCCAGACTACCTTCTGCACTATATGGGAACAATCAACCACGACTACACAATAATCAGAAGGTGCAAGGACATCCCAATGTCGAAATGGACTCGGAAGTATGTTTCCATGTTTCATGGGCCAGGGAAATCGGACTGAAGCGCCTTCTTTTCGGCACCCATGCAGTCTATCAATAACTGCTATGTCTTTGTAGGCGATATTTTTCGATCATCAAGTAACAACCGAAGTATTAAATCGCTATACTTCTTCGGCATCATTCGTCTACCTGCATGTCCTGACACAATTCCAATCTGCGCGTTCACTGCTGCCAACTGCTGATCATTTCTAAATGGAAGATTCTCCATTACAGGCAATTAAACACTACCCTCAGCATTATCTAGACTCTTTTATGCCTCTGCCACCTTCATTGTCTCAAACACTTATTTATTACTGCTATTTTTTCAGTGATTTTCTTTTCTGTTGGAATGTTATACTCCAAGGGATATGCTACGCGAAGACCCTTACGCATCATGACAGCGCTCATTTTTCTTCCTGGTATCACGTTGCCTTAATCAAACCATCTCTTTATATGTCCTGCTTATAATTCAACACAGTTTTCTCCAAAACTCTCACCCCATTTTGGTCTGAACGCCCATCCTTTCTCAAATACCATGTACCCATCGACTATTGTATCCCGTACATCAACCAGCATCGGATTAACTTCCATTCTTGAATATGTTTCTATTTCTACACTACTATACAGGCATTTCGAAGCGATAATGACTGCACGATTCAATGTACTGTCATCTGTTATTTCACCCTTACACTTCTCACCATGTTTATCTAGGGTCACCTTACGTCTACAAAATATATGGCATTCCGCACATTCAAACAAGTTATTATGTACCGACTTACTCATTGACGGTGCATTACCTACTTAGTCCATGTCGTCACAATTTGTACCGCCATGTACAATTTCTCCCTCATTATCATCGCATACATCCACTGTTCCACCATCAACACTTTGTTCCAGTCCTGTACTCTCATTTCCAATGAAATCTGGCCCGTTCTCATCATGTCGACATAACAGTTCTGCGGCTGCATCCGCTGCTGCATTCCTCTCATCAATGAATTAACCCATCCTCTACTTATGCAAGTCATGCATAAGTAAAATTGACACTCCTGTTTCTTCCCCAGTGAACATTACATCTTCAGTACGAATTCAAAGCCTATTCTGAACAACACGAAAGTCTCTGACCTCACCAGTAATATTAACTGATGCGTCTGCTTCCCCATTTCCAATATCATCTGGCACACTATCAGGGACGACCCCAACTTCAGCAAAATTTTCGAAAATTACATCGTCATTTATAATACCACACATTTCTTTTTCCAATAATAATGCTATCCCATCCCATCTATCACACCCTTTCTTATTTTTCACAATTTTCATCCCATGTATGAAAAATTAAGAAAATTTTCCCCCAAGTATTGCGATGCTTTCACACCAAATCCCCTTCCAATAAGGTCATACTGGAATTCATTTGTCCGTCCTAATCCATATAATTTTTTCCTTCTTTGCCTGCACCCACTCACACAAGCGACTATGCTTCCTGTCTACAGATATAAGATCAAGAGCTATATTTCAAACACCCCTTGATACATAAGAGCCTCCACGACATCTTCAGGTATTATGACATCCTTCTCTGTCTCTGTCACAAAACGAACAATCTGTCGTTTCGCAACCGCAAAATGAGTGTTTACCATGTTCTTGCTGTCTTGGGTTGCTGGATGAAAAAATACCTTTCATCGTAAATCCTTGTTTGTTTGCCACTGAAACAGATGCTACCGGAAAAAGATCATTCTGGTAGCATCTCGCGTTATCAGATACAATCCATAAAAAAGACAATCTGGAAGCTGCTTTCTGATTCTAAATAAAAGTGCCTCGAAGATGCTTATTCTTTCTACTGCATCCTGCGTGGTATCATTACGGACTATATTTCATATAGTCCGTAATTATACCACGCAGGATGGAACCGTGGTCCACGAAAAACATTTCTAAATCATCTTTGGTTTGAATTCCACGACTCTCCTTTCCTTCCAAATTTTTTTGCCCCACCACTTTTTCAGTTACAACTTTTCTTTTTCTCATTTTTCTCGCACTTCCTCTGTTCTCAACATCCCTCAGATTTTTTTCAATTTCCCGTTAATCTGCCCTGTAAAACACACTCTTTCCATGCCATCTCATCCATTTCTCCCCATAAAATCGCGCTGTTGATCCTGATGGGGTATTGGATCAAGTTTCATCTTGTAGTCCATATAAACAACTGCAGCTGTCCTTGCCGTTACCACAGTTATATTTCTCATAACTTCCCCCATACGCCGGTTCTGCACAAATTTTCTATGGACATGACCTATGTATAATTTCGTTTTTACATTCCATCATTTCAGCTATCGCTTTATCATCATAATTGTTCATATATCCAATCACATCATCCTTCACTTTGAATACACTGAGAAATTTCTTTCATTTACCATACCTTGTTTCAACACCACACCCATTTAGTAATGAAAACCTTACATCATGTAAAGGGTCCTCACTTTCTGCTGACAAATGAGAAATATAATCATATTCCAAATACTTTACAACTCCTTTCAACTTACGTAGCAACCCTGCACTATGCTCCCCGTCCACTACTTTATTTTCAATAACCTATTTGGAAACCTCTAGATTATAATAAACCAGAGCACAGACAATACAATATATGCAAGCTATCCGCTTCACTTCTGCTTTAATTAAACATTTCACAAAATTGAAAATATTTTTCTTCCTATTTTCCTCTCAGGGTACTTCTCTATTGGTTCGAGACTATACTTCCGACATAAACTTGCAATAGACATCTTCCTCAAAATGCATGGAATTTTCTTTCACTCACCATTACATCTAACACGTCTTTTTTCTCAGGATAGATTCTGTTCATTATGACTTCTAAAAATAATTTTCACACATTCCTTGATTTCAATATATGAAAATCTTTCCGTCCGTACATCTCTTTTCGTAATTTTACATTGTTTATTATACTTATCCAGTCGTCCCTTCCTATGTTTCTCGCCATAGTAAAAGCTTCACTGATCCGTGACCTCTTAAAACGATTTCCGGTTTCATTTCTAGTACTTGAAACGTCAACATGTTCCCCTTCCCGTGGTTCGTCAACACCAACAACCTCTCCATCAAAATAATTGTTGCTGTTTTCTTCACCTTCACCACCGTCAATACTGCTTTCTTCCTCGTTATCATCTAATATGTCTCCATATGTATCTTCAAGTAAATCATGTACTTGAATTGCATAAAATTGCAAAAAAAAGACACGCAGGTATTATTCTTTTTTCAGGGCTCATTTTTTTGTATTTTTTCAAAACTCGCACCATACCTTGTACTAGACTTGTAGTTTCAGATTTTCTATGTATCAATTCATTGTATAGTCCGTCACCATCATTTGGAAACATTATTCCCGCCAACCTCCGCTGGCAATGATCCATAGCTTCAGCCAATGCAACTTTATATCTCCTTGATGCTTCATAGATGGTTTTAAAACACAATACCTCATTGGGAATATGCCGAAAACTGAACCTTGATATTTTAGCACGCTGGAACATTCGGCGTGTAAACGCAGAAAACTCCTTCACGTTCCCCTGGGGTGATCGGAACTATTCATTAAAATCAACGTCAACATTTACCAGAAGTTTTTTTCCCGGTTTGGTGAAGATTCCCCCATTACAGATGATAAAATATAATAAAATGTTGTAAGGTTGTCAATGTTAGGTATTTACTTTTTTGCGACCGTGGCCTGCTCGATGGGGAGAGAAAAATAAAACGGGAAATTGCCGTTTGGCATTGGCCTGCCGTGCTCGAAAGCTATTTCAACTACTTCTGCGACGCAAAACATCGGTTAACAAATTTACCACTTTCCATTTTCCAATTGTACCCGAAAGCAGTTTTCGAGATTCCAACTTTATCCTAAAATAAATAAATCGATTACATAATACTCGTACAGCAAGACGAGATTAAAACAAATTCAATTTACTCCACCACTAATTCTTGAATTCTGATCTCAATATTGCTTCCTATTCCCTCCTATACCGTTCTTACAATATGCCCTGTGGGTCTTTCTCACAATAAGGTGCGGGCTTCCAGCCGTTTCACTGTAGTCTCTAATGACTGCATTACAGATGTCGCTCTAGATGATGCAGTCTCCCGATTTGTAGAATGCGTTGTCTGTCATCCATCAATGACTTTTCTTGCACTCGTCCTCCCCGTCAATGATTACAACTGCAGCACCGACGGCAAACACTCGCTTATTTTTCGCCTTTCAGTACTGAGTACGGTCCATTATTAAGATTTTGCTTGCAATGTCTTTTCAGCAGTCACCATTGCTGGCAAAATTATGTTCCCTTTTGCAACATCCTGACTTTTCCCCGTACAAACTACAGGTTACGGTTTCTGTACATCAAAATTGCATTTGTGACTGTCACAAAATTAACAAAATACTTTCTACGTTTAAATACAAAAGGCACTTTCGTTATCCGGCCAGCAATGTTTTCGCAAAAGATTAAATCTTTTGCGAAAACATTGCTGGGGTAATGGAAATTTTTCATTCGCTCATTCCGTGTAGTATTACACGGGTCAGTGGGAAATTGGTGAGCACAATACAGAGTAACTCACCTTTCAAACCAATTTTTTTTTATTAAAATCGAGCGTGGTCGAGCTAACAGGGACACTTTTTCCGATTCTCAAAACGGGCTGTAAACCTACGGGTTCTGTATTGGGCTCACAGTTAAAAAGTTTTTTAATCTTTAATTTTTAAATTAAAAAAATTAAAAAACTTTTTAGATATGACAGCTGTCATATCTGATACGTAAAGCTTACACAAATCGTTGATATCTGCATTCTGACCAATTAAATCTCTCCAAATATCTCAACAGAATTTGCCCATTCACACCACCGATGTTCAATTTTAGAACTGAACAAAGGATACCCGATAAAGTGTCGGTGTTGCAGCACCTTTTCTTTTATTTGATGTGACTAATGATTTATCGCATCTGATTCAATTCACCATTTCTTCGTTTTCCGATATTATTTGTTTCAACCCGTTTCTTGTTTGGATTTCGTTATCAGGTCAACAGCTTTACGTCACAAGTTCAACTTGAATCATGTTTGCCTCATTTGCGAACCGAGCAGTCGCTCAGCTCACACGTCACGCTACCCGGACCCTATCAGAGAAGGCGTCAGATCAAACCGTCAGTCGCGGTGCTACAGGCGCTGCGACGACTGCTGCAGAGAAGGCCGCCGCAGCAACAGCAGCATCGACGACCACAGCATCGTCCACAGCTTCAGCTACTGCGACAGCAACGGCGGCAGCCCCATCCATCTGGACATCAGCCCAAAACTTCATGTAAGCTTCCAAATTAAATGTCGTTAAAGCTAAACACGAAGAAATCCACCGAAGAAATCCATCCAACTAACAATTGTATGCCTCTCGTCATTGAAATTCCTATTTTAATTTGCGTGCGTTTGAAACAACAGCAATTCTCCAATTGGACCGAAGACAACTCATTTCTGGGGTCCTGTAGCTAACTGGGGTATTAGTGTTGCCGCGATGAGAGACATGACGAAACCAAAGGAGAAGGTATCTCCTATAATGACTGTCTCACTGTGTATTTACTCTGCGCTTTTCATGCGATTTGCACTGCGAGTAGAACCTCGAAATTTACTGCTGTTCGCATGTCACGTGACGAACGAGACCGCTCAGTTGTATCAGTTGCAACGAGTATACGGCGGTGTTGACTTGTTTTACAAACCACCGGCGGCAGTCGGAGGTGAAGCTTCTGCTGTTGCCGTCTCTTCGAGCAGCAGTGGTACAACAAAATCGTCTAGTGCTTAAAAAGATGTTCGCAGCGGACCGATTTGGAGTTGAAAATATGAAAAAGTATGAAAAGGCTCGAAAGAATGATTGCATCTTTCCCTTCCAGTCGAACGATAGAAGGAATTTTCTGATTCCGGTGCTCTGCCGCTTTATGCTGGTCTTTCATATTATTACTAAACCAAAAAAAACCAAAAAAAGCTAACAGAGCGCGTATGTCACGTACAGTTTCGACGACAATAGAACACAAACTGTTCTATTGTTAGCCAACGGCAGCCTCTAAAATCCCAACAAATATTAGATTTCTGCATTGTTGTCTTTTATTGCTTACAGTTTACAGTTACCAATAAAGGTTTTGTGTTTCCACAAAAAACTGTTACTGTACATTATTTATTCCATTTTCGTCTTATTACCAACTGTTGTAAAATTGAGCAGGTAGTGATTGTTGCAACTGGCCTTCTAGAACAAGAAACTCATTTCTCACGTTTAGTTCCAACCACATCCATAGTCACCTCACCTCCTCTTGTCCCGAAATTCCCGCCATCCTCCTTGTCTCAGCCCTCGTAGCGTCAGGAAATCCGTTCTATATCTCCCGTTATCTCTACACCTCGTCATCAGTACGAAGAAAAAATGGGTATCTTTTCGCGCAAGAAGAAACAATCCCAAGAAGCTGAGGTTGCAAGACAAGTAGCTGAAGCACTGGCTGCTCAAAAAGCGCAGGAGGAAGTAGCAGCTGCTCAACAAAAAGTTTCGGATGCAGCAGAGGCCGCGCGAAGAGGTGCTGAAATTGCAGAGAGGAGGAAGAAGGCAGAAGCATCAAATACTAAACAACAAACCATAACCGATGAGGCGGAAAATAAAAGAAAGCAAATTAAATCTCTTGAACGGGCCATCACTCGTTTCGAAAATGAATGCAAGACGGAAGTTCAACTTGGACGCACTGCCAAAGCAAACAAGAACACCAGAGAAGCTTTGCGACATGCAAAAAGAGTTAAAACGCTAAAGGGACGTATTAATCAATATGAAAATCAAATGAAATATCAGGAAAATCTACTTGATGCATTAATAAATACCGGTACAAACATTAACATGATGGACAAGATGGGTGACACGAACAAGGTCCTTGAGAGTGTGAAATTAGATATGGATGAAGTAAATGACACCTTACAAGATACACATGAACTGGTCTCAGAGAACAATGATGTGACATTGCTTATCAATGCAGATGCGTCAAGCAGATTGATAGAGGATGAGGATGAGTTATTGGGAGAATTGGAAGATGATGAGCAAATGGGCATCATCACTTCAACGGAAATTCCGGAAGTTCCCAATATGAAACCCGCTGTGACTGCCATGTCATCGTCTAAAATGTCGGCGCAAATTGCCAGATCCAGTGCACAACCAGTGAATGATGATGAGGCAGAACTCAAGGCGCTGGAAGCTGAGCTGGAATTGAATTAAGGTTACTGCGTGTTCCACGCAGTTGTTACATTAACGAATTGAACCTTTGATTCATGCTACCCAGTTTTTCTTTCCTCTCCCCGAAGTCCTTCACTCCTCATTCGGTGTCTGACTTATACGTTCAGCGTTCACTTTGTTAAAAAAAAAGCAGCTAGAGTCGCTTCCTTATACCACTGACATCATTCTGCTATATTTTCATCTTAGATATCTCACATGCATTCTGATACCCACATCCCCATCGTATCCCTGTCTCGCATATACATCTTTCACCAATCTTTCCATGCATCAATTTTTTTGTTTTATTGTACTTGTTTTCCATTACAACCATCTCTGATATTACATTCACGGCCCATGTCAATGCAATGAGCTAGTAATGATAAAAAGAATTCGGTTCAGTTTTCGGGGTACGGTGCAACAGTGCTACGATCAGTTGAAAATTTGGGAAACTCGTAGGAATCAAACTGAACGTGTAATAATGCGTGGCGCAGGTAGATTGAATTGTGGACTTCCATCTCTAGCACCTCGAATTGTGAATAGTGATGGTAGCCTATTTACGCGTGAGCGAAGGATCGAGTGTTAACGCTGATGTGGAAGGTTGTCGGTGCTCTGGAGAGCAGGCGACGGGAAAAGTATACATGTAAATGGCAAATAAAATGACTGGGAGGGAGTTTGAATGTAACTAATAGGTGAAAGAACAGTGACGATGATAGATGAAGTGGCGACTAGGGACGGTGAAGAACTGTTTCCAATGTAATCCACATGTACCTCGGAGCCGTTTTTAAACAAAGGAATCAAGTCATAAGACCATGAGTCTCAGAGAGGGAACTGTGAGTTTAAAAGGACAGTTCAAGTGGGCTACCATCGCGTACCAACACATACTAAGTACCCATTCAACTTGAAATCTATTCTTGCTTTTTAATTAATTTAGTGCTCATGATGATGATAATAAATAAATAATATGGTATGTTTCATGATATCATTTTCCTCACATCCCTCTTTTGTAAGAATATTTAATGGAAACTGCTAACACGAAGTACGTGGAATTTACTTTCACCACAAAGCAGTATCAAGCTCGTTCTGATCCGCACAGTTATTATGGTTGGCAACGCAAGCGAACGAAAGAAAAATAAAAATAAAAAAGAGCAGAAGGACGGAAGAAAAGGACATCCAGGACTCTTTCCTACCCCTGATTTCATGTGTGTGGAAATCAGAGGCGCTTCTTTGCCTCAATGGCTTGCTCTCGAAATTCTAGTTCTACTTCTATTCGTTATATGTTCTTCTGACACTTCCATTAGCCCCTCTTTCTATCCCAATCTTTCTTTCCCATCGATATTCACATCACAAAATTTTCTTGTAACTCCTCCCTTGTGCACAAAAACAAGTTTCCGCATATCGTCTCTGGCCAAGCAGTGGGGTTTCCTGCCTCTGTTACGTGAGCTACGGAGCATGATGGATATTCCAGTTACATAAAGTGACGATAATGACGTTAATAGTTAATAGCGGCGAATATGTCCTTTTTCAAAAAAATAAGCTATTTAGTTCAGTTACGGGTTTACTTTTTTTTTTTAATCTTCTTTTCACAGTGCTGCAAATGGCAAGAAAAGGTACTCGGCATAGAAGACCTTCCAACTGAGCATGTAATACTGAGTGACGCTAGCTGGATGGGAAGTGTCAACATCTCTCGCACGCAACGCGAGAAAAGCGGCCAAGCCGACGTGCAACACAAGTGATACCCAGCGACCGATCACACCTTTAGACACGAAGAAGAAGAGGAAAGCTGCTGCTGACAAGAACATAGACACAAGTGTGGCGACACATGCACGAAAAATAGAACGAGCTCCCACACGTACGGAGAATGTGCGTATACCGAATAGATGGTAACCTTTAATATCTGGTACGTCTTTCAGCAGTGCAATGACGATACCAAACACCGTAAAGAAAGCGGTGGCAAAGGTAATGACGGGTGGTAATGACACTCCAGAAAGTGATAGTGACAACATTGGTAATAAAGATGATGTAGATGTTGATGATGAAGTGGACAATAATGTTGCAGTTGTGGCAGAGGTAGCGATGGTGGCTTTTGAAGTTGACAACACGGCATGTAAGAAGAAACATAAATTGACAAGAAGTCCACGAACTGTTAGAATGGCGATTGAAGCTAGTAGAGCATATCGTTTAAGTCGAAAAGGAGGTGCTGAATACAACGTTCCGAGAACGACGGAACCTGCGAGCACGACACGTAAAGGAGTTGTAGCAAACGGGAATGGGAGAAGACAGAATGACAGACCAAGAACGAGAGTAGTGAGGATAACGATACGAGCATCCGTGCAAGTCATAGCACCTGAAGCTAAAGGAAGAAAAGGTTTGTTAACCCGGTCGATAGGAATATCGTAAAGCTGGTTGAGGCCAACGATGTAAATATTGAGGAAGAGTGCTGGGATAAGAGATGTGAACAAAGGTGTGATGAAATTGAAATATGGAATTTGTGTCGAAGTGATGTAGGCTATGCAAGTCATGGAAAAGACGGAGAGAATTGTACCATAGACTGTATGCGGGCGTGAGAACTGCCAGAGAGATGTGGACATACGTTGAAGCTGAGGGGGAGTTGGCGGTTGATTTGAAAGTGTTTCAGGGATTTGAGATGATGGTGGTTCAGGAGGTGGAGCGGGAGATTGTTGCCAGTCGGTCGAGTTTGCATGCGAACAAGCCTTGCAAGGAAATAACTGGTTGGAATGACGGACGAAGACAGAAACAAAGGGCCTCCGGCATGTCGTCGTCGTAAAGGATGATAGCAAGTGAATTCGACAGCTGGTTGTGACAGTTGTTGCTAAAGAGAACGCCGGCAACATGTTTTTAGGTTGGGTCGACATCGAGGAACAGGCGTCGGGCAATCGATGTTATCAGCAGGATCACAATTGATTGGCGACGATCAACTAAACTGGCTGTTAGATTGAGTTTACTGGACTAGTCAATATTGGAAGAATTATTGCCACGTGAAGTTGAGATTCAACAAGGGTGGTTGGAGTTGTTGTTGAACGGACGGAAGATTAGAAATTGTGTCGTGAATTATGTCTTAAAAAAAAAAAGTTTAAACATCCAACCAATCAAAATGTAAAAACAACGCCACTAAACACTACTAAATTTTTTAATTAACCTTTTCTGAACAATTTTGCCAGCAGCCCGTCATCAATCTTTCTACCAACGCCGCTCTCCATGTCACGGTCCACCCGTTCCGCAGCCTGTGTCGCTCGTTTCTCCTCCGTACTGTCACAGACGCCATCATCCCCTTTAACACTTTCAGTCTGAGAGAATCTCTTAATACCACCACTTCCTTTTCCTTTAGCTTGTCGTTTCTTTCTGATATGTCCACTGAGTGCGATTCGATTTTCCGTCCATGCTTTCTCCCTTCGTGCCGTTGAAACTTCCTCTCTAACTTTTAGTACTCGTTCACGTCCACTTCCTCCGAATACCTCTCTGCCTAAATCATCCCACGTGTACCTCGGTAACAGCCGCATCGCCCATAAGTCGTTTGCAAATCTCCCACGCTTCTTACCGGCGTGCATGGGTTGTCCGTTCAGTAAGTCCATGGCACGTTTCGCATCCCGCAACCGTATGAATTCAACCCATCCATCCTGAAATCTAGTCGTTCTTTTCCATCCATGATTGTTCGTAGCTGCAGTCGTCGATTCCTCATTTCCATTCGTTGCATTTTCGGCCCGAAGCCAGATACGACCCGTACGACCTATGGGCGACAGGAGCGAACGAAGCGCATTCGGTTCTAGACCGGGAGGAACCCGGCTTAGGTAAATAACTCCTGTCTTCGTCGCTGAAGCTCCTTTCTTCAGCACTCTTGCTTTACGCGTTGTTGTTGTTGGAGATTCAGTGGGTGGAAGAAAAGTGAGCTTTTGTTGTGGGCTCGAGGCATCGTCCATGACGTCACCGTCACTGTCACTGTGAATGGGACTGTGGGCAGTAGGCTGGTCGTTTTGGACGCCAGGTTGACGTGCCTCATCTGTCGCGTCGTCTGAAGATAACGACATTTTGTTGCGAAGTATAATGACACAACTTTGCCGCGCGTCCCCATCCATCGTAAAACAGTTTTTCTTCACTTTATCATCATGAGCAAGTTATTGTGTTTCTGGTCTGTGTACGACGACACGTGTCATGGACGGTGATAAAATTTATCAGCGGAACCATAATTTAATTAGGGTTCCGCACCAACTTCAACGATGTCATTTCTGCTTTACAGTACACACTGTAATTTGTCTGATGCCGGCCAAAGCCTTACCACCAAATCCACTGTACTCACAGTTAAGTTTGCTCCTATTTGAGTTATTGCTGTTCAACTCTTTTCACAACCAACACTTTACTTCATCCTGCATCCATTTGCTCACAACTCCCAACATCGCCCACCTCCAATTCTAATTCTGCATCTCTACCGCACTTCCACATCAACGCTCCAACAATGTCGTGGTTAGAATCCCTGCCGCCGCTCCTCATCATCGTCGGTGCCATGGGTACCATGGGCTCTCTTCAAGGCGTCATCCATCGAAGATTCCATAACGGCAAAGTAAGTTATTTTGCATTCTCCGCTATACATGGCGGAATATAAAAAATTAAAAAAATGCAAGAAAACTGACTGTCATGCAAACAACAATTATTACGACGATAGGATAAACGAGTTCAACGTGATCATTTCGACCACTTGATGGGTAAACGTGATGAGAAGATTGAATCATCTGGGGAGTCTATCTTCCCAGACAAATCTCAATAATTAAATTTTTTTCAAATCATTATCTCCTTTACACTATATCTATCGCTTCTCTCCTACACTGGGTTGGCAAAACAAGAAACATTTCTTTTCTTTTAAAAAAAAACGGTTTTTCTTCCACTGGTGTTATTGCTTTGCCGTTCGTTATCTCAGCATGACGATTGCTTGAGTGACGATGATAGTTGAGATGCAGCTGCTTCATCTAAAAACCAGTAACAATTGCCAGACTTTGGCCGCACGAGAGCACCCGGCAGCGTTGATTCAGCATTCTAATCAGAAGTAGAAGCGGAATAGTGGCAGTTAGACAAGCCCAGTTAGAAAAAAAAAAGAAAAAAAAAGAAAAAAAGGTAAAATGTCGATTGCGAGAATTCATTGAAAAAATATATATGCGTACCTCTAGAATATCCTTGACGGCAGCAGCCTTGCCAGCACCAGTGCATACGAAGATGACAGAAGTCGAATCATTTAGTACGGGAAGTGTGAGAGTCACACGGCATGGTGGTGGTTTCGGTGAGTCTTGTAAATGCGCGATTACACGATCATTCACATGGAGCTAAAGAAACATGAAATGTTGAAATGAAAGAGAAATGATTGAATGATGCAGCAAGTTAGATAAAAAAATAAAAATAAATTAGAAACAAAAATAAACGCGCAGTGAAAACAAAAAACTTACTAAAGGATGATCTGGGAACAAAGAACAAGTATGTCCATCCGGTCCTAAGCCAAGGAGAACGGCATCGAAAACAGGGTTTTCGCCGAGTTGATCAGTGACAAGACGCTGATAATTGAGTGCGCACTGGCGCGGAGGTAGGGTGGGGTCGATGGGGAAGACAGAGAATGCTGGGAATTGTGATTGAATTTCACGATAATTTGAATGTGTGTCATTCAAGGGCACAATTCTCTCATCGGCTAAGAATACACGCCATTTGGAAACGTCTACAGACGATGGGAGACCTTCCGCTAATAGTTTCGGCAATGAACCTCCGGACAGAGCGATTGTGAATTTCTCGTTATTGGACAAAGCTTGCGCAGACTTTCGAGACACCAAAGTGGCGAGATTGGATGGCACGTCGCTGCTGATATTAATGGATGGTTTTCGTGACGACATATTCATTTGCAAAAAACAGTTACGGCGGTGATGCGTGCGTTGCAGTATTGGTACAGGTGCTATGAAGGATGGTATGGAGGAGGTACGGTTGGAGAAATAGGCGATTTGTGGTGGTGTCGACATCATCCCGGTTAGTAAGTATAAAAGTAAAGGGAAGGGAAGGATTGATAGGAGAGTTTGTGTGTTGAGGTGATGACGTGTGACGGTATGAAAGGAAATGGTTGGGCGGTTGAGTGAGAGGTACAGGAAGGTGTTGTGATTGATCTGAATAGCAGAAAGTTGATGTGCCGAATGTAAAAACGTGTGCACGCACAGTAAAAGATTTAAAAAGTAAATATTAATTAGTGTGTGTTCAATTACAGTTGAAAGCAAGAGATCAAATCGATTGTTGTTGAATAATGCCGCTCTTCATCCAATGATGAGTGAGAAGTGTCGCGGATTGAAGAAGTGGAGTGAAGAATGAACTGTGGTGGGTCGTTCGTCTATTGAGAAAGCTGACGTCACACAATACAAAATATTATTATTATTATTATGAAGTGTGTTTTTACTGTAAACGACTTGGAACTGTTAACAGTCCATATTGAATGCAGTAGACGAGGTAAACGGCGAAATCAGGCCCCATAATAAACTTGGTGTACCGACTTTTCTCATTCATTCTTCATTCGCTCATTTCGTACAGTTTTTTGGTGGTGGATACGCGGAAGATACGCGACGTCGGTGTGTTTCCGGTGTATGGTGTATGGGCGGTGAAGGGCGACCAAACTGTTACCGGGCCTCACGGAACGAACGAACTAGGTTTAGGAAGGAGAAGAGGAAGGAGGCAACAATTGTTGTATGCAGCCATGGAGGGAGGGAGGGAAGGGTAGACAAAGGGGTGAGAAATGTTTTAGACGTAAAAGCAAGGTTGGCAGTTCTAAAATAAATTATCCATTATTTGCTCTTATGCTTACAACTGGTACAGTTCGTTTGGTTACCAAAGTTGTACAGTTACAGCAGTTTTAGTGCGACGGCTTTAGTAATGGACCGCCAGCTTTTGGTCCAAGACTGTAATTTCTGTTCAACATCGCAAAGTTGGG
>JAULBU010031821.1:0-16347 GCA_032358235.1 Odonthalia washingtoniensis
GGTTGGTGGCAGGCCATTTAGTGCGTCACTTCCGTTGGGAGATTGTAAATGAGAAAAATGGGAACCGCCAGTTCGGAGATAGTGACCTTAAGTTCTTCCCAATTGTGAGAGTGGACGATCATGTCATGTTACGTATGTGGCCCATCAAACCGTGATATTTTATCTTTAGTTCAGTTGCCGGTCAATCGTCATAAAAAGTAGTGTTGGTGTTAGGTTATAGGTAGAACAAAACTTTTTTTAGAGTCCCTGGCGGGGATTGAACCCGCGATCTCCAGATTCAAAGTCTGGCGTGATAACCACTACACCACAGGGGCCGGCTTGTATGAACGGAGGTAGCAAAACATTAAGTTTAAATCTCGTAAAATAAATACACAGTAAGCAAATAATTTGCATTAATAATAATAGGGACGATTGGCGACTAGGTGAAGGTCAGGGCGGTGATTTAAGTTTTTAATTAAATATTTTAATATCGCACAATCCCCTAAACACCCCTAAAAAAGACGGTCCCTCCCCTAAACTCCTATATGTACAAGCGATCACCCTACTGATGAGATCTTTATTTTTATTTTTATTTTTATTTTTATAATAATAATAATAATAATAATTATTATTATTATTATTATTATTATTATTATTAATATTAAATAGAACATAGAAACCCGAAACCCTACTTTTTAAAATAGGGTTTCGGGTTTCTATGTTAACAAAAGTTGAAAACCTTTTTTGTTCCAACCATTTACGAATACTTGTAACTCATACTCGATTTTGCATAGTCGGTATGTTTGGTCACTACGGGTGAAGCAATTTTTTTTCAAATTTTTATGCAGCGTGTACCAACAAACAGTGAACACGAAAACGGTAATGTATGAACAGAAATGAAATTATAAAGTGTTTTGACTACTGTGTGAATTACTTTGGCGAAGATGCACTTTGAAGGTGTGCGTCTCCAGGTTTTGCTTCGTTGAAAAAGAGGTATCACAAATCTGGCATTTGAATGCTCTGTCATGCATATGTACGATCTTGTAATGCCTATCGACGCTGAACTGAGTTGCCAAACTTTTCTTACACTCGGTGCATTCGAACCGTCGTCGCTTCGTAATTGCTTCATCATCCTCACCACCGAATAAATCATTATTGAATGTGGCGATACTTTCCTTTTCAATTGACAACAATGAATCCTCACTCAAATCAAATGGCCTTGACATACCAGGATTTGAATGAGCTCTTGACCTATGTAATGCCAAACCCCTTTTCGTCGTAAATTTCCCATCGCACTCTGAACACGTCCATCGCGGATCATCAGTGTGTTTCATCAAATGACGCCGCAAGTTCTCCCCCGACTTCAGATATTGAGCGCAAGCTGAACATTTCTTCAAGTCGATTTCATTCAACAGCGATAACTTCTCAATATTTGTTTCAACCCGATTCTCTCTTTCTGTTATAACACCATTTTCTTCAAAGTCCGTACTGATGATATGAGGTTGCAAAACATTCTGTTCTTCTTCATACCCTCCTTCAGTATGAGCATTGTTGTCAAAATCGGGATCTTCGTCGTCCTCAGTCGTACTATTTGGAATAGGAGGAGTGTTTTCTGGACATTGTATGAAATCCGTCACACTGCTTTCAAATAGTGAATTGCATTCCGGTAAAAAATACAAACTTAAATCAGAATATGACGGAGCCTCCATAGTCTTTACTTAAGGTCAATGATTCTTCTTTTGCAATCCTCGTTAACGTCTTTCGTTCGATATGCTTTTTTAAAATCTATGTTTATGTGAATCAAGTCTTGCGGAGAAATTTTTGGTGTCGTTCGGTCTCTTCGAACTTTTTCCGTTGATGATAATGAAGGGTTTGAGCCCATTTCTATTTCCGACTCAACAGAACAAATAATCACACACCAGTTTTGAGGAAACAGTAAAACATTTCAATATTCTAATTCACATTCTTCTTCTCGCCATCCTATTTATTACATGTATGATTCAGGTTTTGTCTCGACCAAAACTAGTATGAACTACAGCTTCATTGAAAAATCCCCGCCCGATTTGCGAAAAAGTGTCTGCGTATCATACTAGAATGATTAGTTTATAATGATTACGTGATATGCTACCAATGTTTAACCTGAAATTGAAATCAATCATTTTGTTCAACATTTTTCGCACATTTAACAAATTCATATGTACTTCATGTGGAGTAAGTCAATTTTCAAATCACTAATAAACAAAACATCATCATCATTTAATTGTAGTCATTTTGTTGTTCCCGTATCGAGCAATCATCATTGTGCTACAGGTATATTTTGTAGGTTGAAAATCACCAGCGGCCAAGTGAACAAACATATGTTTACCCCCGTCTCCCAAAAATCTCCCAATTGTTTTGACCATCCCATCTTAAGTGGGGTCTCAGAAGAAAATGACAGAAATGTTTTCCTCAAAACGATGCCACGTGTATGCATTACTGGATTGAAATTATTTCAATCCAGTTATTTTGTGGGTTTACGCCCACGAATTTCTGTAAATAAAAATGAGAAATAGAATTACAACAATGCAGAATTCTTATTTCAGAAATTTTAATTGAAATTTTTTTAAGTGTATTCCGCCAACGGACGTGAGTATTAGTAAAATTGCCAATATTTTCAAACCTTTCAGTTTTTGTTGTTTCACTTGTTGAAAACAGCAGATACATCTTGCACATCCATCAAAGATGGCCGGCGGTCGTCAACGTGACTACACAGTGGCGTCAACGGAACGCCGTGGAAGGCAATGGCGATCTTTTTTCATGTACGCGACTCGCCGTCGTCTAAATGGGATACAATCCGCACTTACTTCTACTGAATCGATCATTGAAATTGCGCAGCGCATGGCACATGAGGACAACGAGCGGAGCTTGCAGCTGACAAGAAGAACTAGAATTGCTGTATCTCAGTTTAGTTTCAATTTTAACAGCCTGACTGAAGGTGATACTCTTCTGCAATTTCGTTTTATGAAAGCAGATGTAATGCGAATGATCGATGCGATACCCCCTTTTAAAACCTATATAATCAGAAATAGGTTCGCTCTCAAACCTTTACTTGTAACTTGAATTATTCTACGCCGTTTTTCGTCTCCAGCGAGATGGAAGGACCTCGAAATGATATTCGGATAGCATTTCTAGCAGTTGTCAGAGATATTTTGGGAGGGTCTTGAGAGTATGCTGAATGAACGTCTGCATCTTATTACGGGACCAATTGATCAGGGATTTTTGGTTGAGAAGGCTGCAGTGTATGCTCAATCTATACATGACAACTGTCAGGCTCTTCCAAATTGTGTTAGATTTATAGATGGAACCGTGATAGGTATTGCGAAACCTAAGGGGAATTAAATGCAAAGAATAGCTTACAATGGTCATAAACGAAAACATGCTCTTAAGTTTCAGACCATTAACACGTCTGATGGGCTGATACTTCATGTTTATGGACTTATCGAAGGACGTAGAAATGACTGGACAATGTACACACGTAGCGGATTGGATGAGCATTTACCAGATTTACTTGGAATAAATGCTGTGCAATATTGTGTTTTTGGAGATTTTGGGTACAAAAGGCATTGGTTCATGGAGGTACCATTTTAGAGAAGAAATATTAATCCCCAACAGATTTATTTCAATAAAGAAATGTCCGCGGCACGAATTACGGTAGAATCGATATTCAAGGAAGAAAATATTTACTTTACGGCTGTAGATTTCAAACGGAAGATGAAATTATTCGATTCTCCTATCGGATCACTTTACTTAGCGGCAATGATTTTAAGCAACATGCGAAATTTTGTGTACCGGAACCAAATATGAAAGTATTTCCACTGCTTTTCTCCTACATTAGAAGAGTACTTGGTACATAAATATTAAAGAGTTTGAATAAAGTGCAGAAATGACAATTTACTTCTTTTCTAATGCAGCTATGAGCAATTTGTACTTCTCAAGCTCAAGTTCTTGTGTCTTGTCACGATCCTCTCGTCGCTCGTGCCGCTAAATGTCGCGCTCTCCACGCTCCGAATCAAATCGTCTTACCCATGTGTGAAACGGGAATGTATTCTCGACTTACTCGCCGTCGAGTCTGACAAAGAAGGTTCTTCTATGCGGATAACCTCCGAAATTTTGATATGGTTTGATGGTTTACTGAACTAGGTTGACTTGAGGTGTGAGAAGAAAAGGGGATGATATCAGGGGGCGAAGGTGTTCGCCAACGTGTCCGTTTTATTCGAATTGATTGAACACGGGTATTCACTAACTTGTCACTTTTCTGCAATGGAACACCAAGATTGATTACGGAATTCTGTAAAATGTTTCACCTGTAATATGCATTGCAGAATTTTAATAAAATAATTATAGAATTTTTCTGGCGTAAAGCCACTATTATTATTATTATTAGCATTGCATGATGTCGTCTGAACTGGGACTGGAGTCTGACCAATTGATTGTTTCAAGAAAATTGGGCACAGACTTGTTAGGATTTATTTTTGTTTGTGGCAATAGGTCAATGTGCGGTGGTTGTGTACAGTTTGGTGTGTTCGAATGTGGTCGGCTGACGACGTAATTTGTGGCATACACAGCTATCAATTGCAGTGTCGAACAACGTCTTCGGAAAAGTTGCGATATTTAGGCCCATTCCAGATATATCACACATGTATATACATTTTGTATGATAAAACACGTCTGTATGATACACATAACAATTCATTCTAGATTATGTATGGATACATGAGAGTATGATGACGTCTATTTTTTATTTCCTTGCCACACACAGAAAAACCCCAACTTATTTTTACCACAGCTGTGGTGACCTCCTAATTTTCCTTGCTCTAAATCGCTCTACCAGTTCTATCCCAACTATGCACACCACTTCGAACCATCCGAGAACCCTATTGTCACCGGCCATGGCTCCAGTAACGCATAAAAGGGTGCGCCTTTGCGCTGCGGCTGCGCTCAATAGCAGGAGAAGTGTTACATCCGCAGAATTCCTCATCATATACTTACGGACATGTCGTCCGCGACGGTTTCGTCATGTTGCGAGGACCACCCCGAACCGACCTAGAGATATTCGCATAGTAGGAGACATTGTTGGTAACGTTACCATTACGTCCTGGACGAGGATGCTTCGAATGGAATGTGATTGGTTCATGACGCTGTGTGAATGGTGGCGGAAGGACTTGGCGAGGATTGAATAACCCCCGCCTCCAGCTACATGTATTTGTAACAATTTGTTGGCTATATGGGGCTTTGTATTTAGATCTACCCGCCATGACAGAGCTACCAATGTGAACTGTTTTCGAAGAAATTGAAAGAACAATTGCTTTAGTTGATAAAACAATAGAGATAAATTTCCCATTTGATGATGCGACGGCTTTAGAAGAAGCAAGCAATGGTTTTGCTCGAAATGGACGAAGTAATCTGCACGGTTGAGTTCGTCCTGTAGATGGTTTGGAAATTAAGATAATTGAACCATCAAGGAAAGAGGTATAAAATACTTCTGGGTACTACATCCGAAAGATTTTTTAGCATTAAATATGCAAGGAATGTGCCATCACCTTCTTAGATTTTTCTTCGTGTCTGTTGTCACTCCCGGACCCTCTCATGATCACGTCGCGTTAACATTTAGTGCAGTGTTGCCCTTATTCAGGATGGTGATATGAGATTACCTCCAGGGTATTGGGTGGCAGGTGATGAAGTATACATTTGTACACAAAATCTCTTGACATCTTGGGAAAAACTTAGTTACGATCAGTACCATGCCTGCTTCAATTACTGGCTATCTCAGTCTCGTATAACAAGTGAAGAAGCATTTGGAGCACATGTTGGGAGGAGGAGAATTTTGTGGAAGCCTATTCGTGTGGAGATTAAGAAGGCAACACAAATTTTGGTTGTGTGCGTTAAACTGCACAACTTTATATCGGCGAGAGAACTACTATTTCTGTGCCGGAAAGGTACGACACCTATCTGGAAGGTGTGGAGATGAAGGTCATTACACAAGATGAATGTGTGGAAGTTTAATAAGGAGGAGAGGCCTTAAGACTTCGTCAACAAGCGATAATACTACAGAACTTCATGTTGATAGTAGAATTTTACGTTCTTCTTAATTTTTTATAAATGTATTTCAAATAGGTGGACACAATACAAGAGAAAGTGTTTCATCTCATCCTTGATGTAGCTCAGATGTATCTATAGATAAGTAGTGTACTAAATATCATAAAGATCCAAAGAGGAACGGATATACAAACAAAATTCGCGCTCCACAGAAATTAGAGGAGAAAATGTCTCTGAAACATCTTTATGGTGGACCGAAGAAGTTGAAGTCTCCCGAAATACTTTTCAGCATTTAAATTAAGGGATAGTTAAACAGGGCGGGTCAATCTATCTGCCATTTTGTTCCAGCAATCACCTTCCTCTTACCTGTGCTTGCGTAAATTAATTGAACCACTTGATCGTTTTGCAGAAGATACTGCAGAGGTACGGTCCACAGTACCTGTAACATCAATTTAAACCTCCACAAGAAGAACATCATCCACTTCTATTACAAACATTTCAGGGAAAGGAAATTTTGGAAGATACAGTGAATATAAGGGAGAATTCCTTGACCATTGATGAAGTCTGGAAATAAATCGGAATCTCCTTGAATTAGAAAACTTCTTGTAGCTTGCTGTATATCGGAACAGTAACCATCTTCACTTGCTCCCAAATGTCTCACTATTACGATCAGAAGGATGTATGTCTCGAGCAAATGATACTATTAAATCTGTTGTTACGCCACTACATATATCCGTAAAATAACTAGATCTTACGAATATATGTAGTGTCGTAATCCGTGGAGAATTGCGTTCATGGGAGCATTCAACCGTACAGATTATGACGTACTACGTCATAATCTGTACGGTTGAATGATTCCATGAATTTATTTATTCGCGGGTCATGGTGCAATCTGTTCAACTCCGTGCGTTTAGTTGAGGGTAGATTTAAACTGCTGAACGCAGTAAAGTGCATTGGATCAGCTAATAAATGAAAAAGCCTCGCGTACCAATTCAAAATACAAGGAGAAGCGCGAGGACAGGAAGTCAAAACAAGATGCCTTTAAAGTCTGGGAATGGTGCCTTGTTGAGTGAGTTAGTTGCTGAAAACAATAATATCATCTTTTGATTTGACGCCTGACTTGAATAGACCGGAGAAAAGTAGTTCTTTTCTACCATTACAGGAAAAAAGCTTTCTCTTTCAAGCACGTTGGAGGTTAGACTGCTTTGCAGGTAAGATTTCGACCTCTGCAAGATCGGCGGTAGCGGTTTCAATGAACAGTTTGACCATGATGTGATTTGGAAGAATTATGATTCCCTTACAGAAGAAAAAGAAGTTGGCGTTGACCGACTAGGAGGTGCCTTGCACTAGTTGAGAGGGGTTTTTTTAAATGATAGGGTTTATTTATTCATACATTCATGTATTGCCTTGTTCTGTATGAGCAAAGCAGTCATAGTTGTATCATCTTGAAAAATTGGTATGGCCAATCAGAATACTCAACGTGGCGATCAAATTTATGATACAAATTGTATATACAACTAAAACCAAATATGGAGCGGGACGAATATTATTATGTATGATACAACACGTGTCAGCTATACACGTACATGTCCATTCCGGATTCTTCATTAGTGTATGGATATGTATGGCTACAGACAGAAAGATTTCATGAAGACGGTTGCAGATCACAACCCAGTCTCTAAGGGCTAACACATCCGACCACCATTCGTATTCAGGTCTGCCCTGTCGCTTCTATTCCAAAAATGTATCTCACAAATGTATCCCACAAATATATCCCGCAATGGATCCCGTGTCACCTCATGAGATATAATTATATACAGCAGGTACCGTCATTCGTCAACGCCAAGTCCCAGCTACGGTCTCCCTCTTGATCTACATGAGATATTGACATCCCCGATTTGTTAGACAAATAGGCTCTAATAAACGTAGAGATATTATGACTGTTGAAGAGATTCTTGGTGGCCTTTCCATAACCTGCATAACGATAATTCTGTAAATGCCGTTGGACTGCTTCAATTCGCTGTGTTCTACAATAGTGGAATCCAAGGGGGAATAAGTGGTTTACTCTTGACTCCAGATTCAAGTATTCGTTACTCTACGTTGGCTTACTGACATATCTCTATTTATCGGCTATGACGGGTATAACACCTTCAATATTATTTAAATGTATCGATATGACCCTGTAAACAATTGGTGGCGCACTGGACATATAATTTCCATACGATGGTGTACCATACCTGGAGTAGGAGAGCTACAGATTGTAAAGAAATTAAACAAATCCTCGGAGAGGGTGTATCAGGACTGTACAGTTTGGATATACAGACACTTAAGCCATCACCACGTGAACCGGACACACCATCTGTTTATTATAACCACTAAGAATGTTTTGTGTTAAATATACCAGGCCTTTGCGCTCACAAATTTATGTTTATGTTCGTATGGGTAGTAACGACCAGATAGTCACATGACCATGCAGTATTACAGTTCACAGCACTTCCCGACATTTTGCAGAATTCTGACGACCGTATTCCACCAGTTTATTGGATTTAAGGAGATGAAGGTGATTTGTGCCCTAAAAATCTTTTGACTCCATGAAATGGACGACGTACAGACGAATACTGTGAATGTTTAAATTTCTGGGTTTTGTCCCCCATAATAACGAATGACGAGTGGAGAGGATTTGGGGTGATTTTGGCAGGCAGGGGATTTTATTGAGGTCGCTACGGATGAGAATTAAAAAGCCAACTCAAGTTGCTGTGATTTTCTGTAAAATTCAAAACTTTATTATCGCTGAGACCGGATTATCTTTCGTCCCAAAAACTTTGAACACGGATCTAAATGTGCGCGAATGGAGATAATTACTCAAGATGAATGTGTTAAATTCGTGGTGAGGAGGCGTGACCTTGAAATGGCATCATATGTGCAGTCCTTTACTGAACTTCTAACTGAAAGTTGAATGTGAAGTCCTACTTGAGTAGAAATGATAATTAAAGTAATTATATGACGAGAAATAATTGACCATGTCTTTTATTCGTTTGATACTGGCGCTTAGATCGATTTTATAATCAATATCTCTGAGATCAACTGCGGAAATAATGTCTGCACGCAGATGTAGCTCCAAAATAATAAGTGAGCAGAATGTGTCATGCTCTTCTTTCTTATGTATCAGTGTTGTTAATAATGCGAAATTCTTATTCTGAGAACTAATGTTAAATGATAGTTGAGCAGGACGTGTAAAGGCATCTGCGACCCTGATATAACAGTAGACCTACTCGTTCTTTCTTTATAGGACACGATATGATGTATAGCCTGATAAAGCTTCCGATTTCCGATCAGATGATTATTCTTCACCAATTTCAACGACATAGCGTAGCCCACCACCGAAGTCCCTAAATAGAATGGCAAAGTAAGGTGAACCGTTTAAAACAGTTCATATAGGAAACGTTTTGCTGGCCGTTGGTAAAATCCGGAAACACGTCACATGCTCCTTGCCCAGAATTTTTGAAGTTATTGCAGCTGATATTGTAACGCGATCGTATCCAACTCTGTTTACTTCTAAGATGGGAGTTCTATGGGGTGTTCGGTTTAGAATCAAAAGAGAATATAAATTCGTCTGCGACACCGTCACATGTGTCTGGCCGCAAAGCGAAAAAGTCATTGTTGCTGAAGAATTCTTGGAATTAGCTGCCCAATGAATCATTCCACACATTGTATAACCCAGAAAGTTGTTCTTCGGGACGGTTAAAGTATTTAAGAAGGTGAGTTGTCTTGAAGTGAAAATTATATGGCAAATACTGGTAGGTTATATTAGTTGGATAGACGAAGAAAATCATCCCTTGATTAAACTCCGTACTGAAAAAGGCGTAAGAATAGTATTTCTTTTATTCCGATAAAGGAGAGTAGCTGTAATTTGAATTCACGCTGAAGATCGGCCTTTTTGGCTGAAGTGCGTTGACATAATACAACAGTAATGTTGTGTATGTGGCGTCAATGCATTATGCGAACATTGGAGTACTATTACAGGAGTAATGAGGGGGGCTACCTACTACTGTAGTATTACTTACTATCGTAGGGTCGGTCTTATGTATACATTTACACGATACAGGTGAATGTATTGTATGTGTGTATATATTATCGCGTAAAGTACATTAGTAAGGCATTAGTAGGGCAGAGTTGAGAAGCTTGTTCATTGTCCTACATTTTTACAGTAATTGAGCAGATTTGGTAGGCTTACCGAACGTAGTACAGATATATAATTATCTATAAAAGGGCTCATCACTTTAGTGATGAGAACAAACGATAAGGGATAACTATTGAAATAGAGAAACAAAATTTTCTATTGTTTTATATTTGGTAGCACCGTTACGATTAAAGATAAACAGACTACTTCCGGCTCCAATTATATTACGATTCAAGCTGTGTATCATGAAGGAAGATTATCAGAAACGTATAACGCGTTTCAACAGTAACCATGATGACGATTTCCAACTTTGGGCTCTAAGATTCGAAGTTTTGGCTGGCTGTAGGGATTGTATAGATGTTATAAGGAGGTATTTAGTCGGAAACTTGGATTTTGACGGACTAGAGGTAACGGTACAGAGGAACATTCTCCGGGCTCGTGAACTTCTATTCATGTATATGGGGTCTAAGGCTTGGCGGACTGTTGCATCAGTACCCGCTTCTGCCGAGGTACTTCACCGCTCTCTTCCACTAATGTTTATGGAAACGAAATGTCGTTTACTATTGCATATATGATGAGCAAAAATCGTCGTTATTCCGTCAATATTCTTTCCCCCCAATTTTTGCCCCAAATTTTCAACTAATCGCGCAACTGACGATGGTCGACTCAATTTAGAATATGGGCGAGACATAAAGAGATGACCCTATAGCCGCCACGCGCGCGGTAGCCAGAGCTGAGGCGGATGGAAAAGATGGTCGTGAACATCATGGCTACAACCATCTTCGTACATTGTGGAGGGTGCTCGGGTGGAGATGAAGTAGAAGAGGTAGACGCTTCGGGGGTATCGGCCCGCATTTATGGTGGTGGCCAGATAACTGCTGTAGCTGAGCGTCACCTGCGCGGCGAAGATGATGGCCCATTCGGTGTGGGGGATGTGATACTGTATGCGGATTGGGTACGCCTATGCGTACGGTTATCAGACATGGTAGCTCACCATCGTGGAATCTCCGCCGTGCTTCGGTGTTTTCAGCTGAAGCCCCACCTGTCGACCAACAAGTTAATGGAGCGGTTGAACTCCGTCACAAACCGTGTTTGAAAAATATAAGCTCGCAGCGCCGTGAAGTGCGAAAGAAGCCTCGGAAGAGGCGGTGGTACCGGTGCTTGCTTCGAGTGACAGACGTGCTGAAAGGCGAGTCGACGAATCATTAGGTAGGACCGACATTTTTTCTGTCGTTCCTGTGGAACAAAATAGTAGCAATCCCTTGGGCTTTGTTATCAGCTATAAAATATGTACATTAGATTTATGTATATTCCAATTTTATGTAATTAGAGAGGTTTAGATATTAATTCAACTCAGTCTCTGAGTTTAATAGAGTAGTAAATCTCGTCCGCTAAATAGTACCTGGACGAAATGTGAGTCGTAGACCTAGTACAATTATATACTTTTGCGGCCTCGGTTGTCTGAAGGCGAGTCACCGCCCCCGGATGTAGTTCCTGACGGAATTACAACAAACGCTTCGAAGAAACACCCTCTCTATACCACTGGATATTACCCGGTGGTAGGCTGTGTCATGCTAGTTGATTTCAATCAACTTTGTCCGGTATACTTTTGAGTATGGTTGGGAAACGAATTAATTGGTTCAAGTGAAAATGTGTTTGCCGACTTTATTATTCTTTTCTCTTTTTCTGTGGCATGGTATATATACTGGATCAAGTTAGATTCCAACCAGGGCAGAAATAGACACACGTGTAATGGAATTCCACAGTTGGGAAAATTTTGGAATTACCAAATTAGATCCAATCTAATTTTTCATACGTGTACCACAATGTATCATCCATTAATTGCATATAGTTTTGGCTGTCATGCAGCAGTGTGGTGTTACTAATTTAGAACCCATCCAAATTTTGTCACACGTGTATTTTGATTTAACATTTGTTTATTGAATCTGAATTCATTATGATTCTGAATACCGTACACTGTAATCTTTATTACTTGTATAATCACCTATCCCGTTTACATAATAACCCTTGTTGTTCCTCTTTTTTACCCTTTTGTCTTTTATCTCCTTCGTTCTTCCGTTTTCACCATCACCAAACGTTTTATCTACCATCTCCATCGTTCTTCCGTTTGTCACCATCACTAAACGTACCGTCATTTTTTGTCCAACGACGTAAGGATTTTTATCCTTTTTTACCTTTTTCTTTGTTGTGCTACCATCTCATCATCAACATCTACAAGTTCATCATCTCGACATCAACATGAAGGTTTATCATCTCATCATCAACATAACAAAGTAAAGGTTCATCATCTCATCAAGTTCATCTCAACATGTTCATCATCTACTCAACATCAAGTTCTACAAGTTCATAATCAACATCTCAAGTTCATCATCTCATTGTCATCACATCAACATAACACGTTCATCATCTCATCAAGCAAGATGTCGTACAAATGGGAGCGTTCAATGTTGTTAACATTGACACTCTCAGCCAATAATGAGAGGCTCTCGACGCAAAATAATTGGTTTCAGACCGAGTTTCTGTCCCAGGTTCGCCCCCGTCTAGGCTCCTGGCGGAGGAGGACTCAAGTGACTGCCCCTGGAATTAGCTGCTTGGTGCCCGCGATCACCACGGGACACCTATTCGGATAATTATACAGGGGTTGGAAAGAGGATGCATGGAGGTATTCGTGGCGCCGTAAGTGGTCACGCTGGTGGGAACCGTAGAGTTTATGACGTCTCCCTGAGTGGCGGTGGTTATGATACCGCTACATAGCCGTACAGCGGTTAAGATACCGCTGAAAGAGTGATTGTTTGCGACTATAGTCAAGACAGACGTATAGATTTTCCTCACCCTAGTCGGGGAGGAACACCTCATAGCTCCGGTTGAGGGAGCGGCCTAGTTGTGGGGAACCAAATAAAACTTGTAGCCTTATAATATTTGATGATCTGAGTCTGACCCCAAGCCTTCGCCCTATTTTTATGAGTTGACGTGATCGTCGGGAGGGGGATGGGGTAGCAGAAAGTAGGGGAGGGCGAGTAGTAACGCCCGTAGGGATCTAGGAAGGAAGACAGAATGCCGGCCCATACGTACGTTGACGAACCCAGTTCGCCAAGAATTGGAGACAGCGGACTGGAAGTCCGTCGAAATTGTGAGATGGCGGACTGGAAGTGCACCAAAAAATGTAGAAGGCCGACTGGCAGCTCGCCAAAGAGTTTGGACGGAGGACGTGAAGTACGCCAGGGATTGTAGAACGCGGACAGGTAGTCCGCTAAAACATTGTAGAAGGAGTGGCTGTTCCAGTTATGATTGAAGAAGGGGGTAGAAACCATCATGTGGAGACTGGTCGGCGGGGATATAGTCTGACCGAAGGGGGTGGAGGCATGTCGTGCGTACCAATCGTGTGTACCACTCGGCAGTGGGGTGGATACGGTAAGAGCCGGATCTGGAATGATTTCCGCCCATGGGGATGGAACGTGTGTGCGGAAGTCGGACGTACACTTGTCCATTATTGAAAGGTCTGCGGGGTGTGAGTGGCCATTGGGAGGGCCACGTATCACGCCAAGGTGCAGTGTGATTGGTCATACGGCAATGTGTGGTCAGAATGCAGCTGGTCGAGGAGCCTCAGATGTGCCAGGAAAGAGTATGTGCAGTATACAATGGCCGGTAATGGGAGAGGTGAGCTCGACGCATGAAGGAGTGCCGTGACCGCGGTGGGGATTATGGGAGTACCAATGGTTGGGGTTTTTTCGGGAGAATTGGCCCGGTACCCGGGTTTCGGAGGGCGCCAGTTGAGGCGTGGTATGTATAATCCGAGTCTCTCCCAGATCACAACTCTCCTAATCCAATCGTGCGCCACGAACTCTTTTGCAGGTGTTACAACTTGAACTTGCCTGTTTGCAGTCATGTGCTTCATCATCGCACGCTCGTTTTTACGCGATTCAGCCGATTATGAATGTCTTTGCTATTTGGCATTGTGCGCCTCTGTTCTTGCGATTTCTCATGGAGTTTTAACCTATGCGATATTTCGTCAGGCCCCAGTTCGTGCGCGACTGCTAATCGACTTTCATCTATGCTCCTCATCACCGCTCGCTTGTGAGAGCGCGATTATTCTGCTTTTTACGTCTTTTTTCGTCATCGCGCCCCTTTTTGCGCGCGATTCTGTCTTTCTCAACACGCCAGTATGCGTGCTGCTTCTAACTATGCGGGCCCTGCATGTTGGGTATACTGCGTTCCTTGACATCGCGGGCCCGGTCGAGTGTTATTCTTTCTCCACACTTGCATGTTTGCATGTGTTTCTCCACCGTTGCAGAATTGTGCCATGCAATGGTATGCGCGTGTTTCGCAGGTGTTGCCATTCTTTTTCACGTGACCGTGTGCGCATGTTGCTCAATTATCTCTGGAGAGCCACGAAGGGACAGACCAAACGGGTGCCCACCTTCGGCGGAGTTTCGCGTCATAGCAGGAGATGAGCTCCTCTGGATTTTGTCAGCGGTGCTCTCAAGTTGAATCATACGTCCCAGCTCAAGGGACGCGAACTGAAAATGTCCGTGTTGAGTTTGTAGATGATCTCCAATGGATTTGACGAACCACGTATCCCCTCGGTGATCTTTTCTTCCATGTATTGGGGGGTGGCTGTGGCGGGATAGATTGTAGGGAAATCCGATTCGGGTGATGGAGCGGGTGTAAGACGGTATTCGCAGAGGCGTTCGACGACCTCACGGGGTTGAATGACCACCGTTCGGGACGACGACTCTAGTACTCAATAGGGACCCTAGACCGTGTGTTGTAACTTAGGTTTTTTGTCTGTGCCGTCGGCTGGTTCTAAGAAGACCCACCCCAAGGCTGTGTTTTGTGACGAATGTGACGTACACGCTCATCAAAAATCATGTTTTTAACGTGCATGGGTCTTTTCAATCGTGGATCGAGCCTGACAAATTTTCGCTTGTAAGCGTTCTGCGAACGCTAGGGGCTGCGATCCTGGATTGGATTGCGTTACCACGTCCGTCGTGGCTGGGAAGTTGGTCGGCTGTAGAATCAGGACAGGGTAGAATGGCCGCCTTCCGGTCGTTCGGGGCACATGCATGTTATATGCATAGGTTAGTGTTGGCGCGTATGTGTCCCAGTCTTGTGGGTTTTCGTAGACATAAAACAGAGCATAGCTACGAGCGTGCAGTTATAACCCTCGAATTGGCCTTCGGTCTGGGGGTGCCTTTAGGCACTTGCCTTTAGGCACTTGTTAATGTGTTGTAAACCTTTAGTATTTGGTATATTTTCCGAAGGAAATTTGAAGCTAATTGTGGGCAATTGTCAGTGATAGTTCCTTCGTATGTACATTACTTGCACACAAAGTGTGTACACAAGGCTACCGATATTAAGTACTAAGTCATTTTATGGAGCCATATGACTTGTGTTGGTTTCGCGAACCGGTAAGTGATGAACATATTGTATTTGTGACCCGCCTTGCCAGCGGGTAGGCCCCGAACAAGTCCATCGAGACGAAATACAGCGTCGCCGCTGCTGGAAAGAGTTTCATCGGAATCAACTTCCTAATGAGGCGTAGGAGATTCTTCGCGCAATGCGAACAAGAACGTACCGTCTCCAAGATGTAAGAGGCCATTTGAGACTATTAATACGTGCGACGGCCAGTGTCCGTTCGTCTCGTTTAGGCGCGGTGGCCGCCCAGAACCGCGTGGTGCACCATGTGACAGGATAGTTGTATGAACGATCATCGGACGATGATTTACGTCAGGCCTGAGACCAAGGGGTACCGAATTTGTAGAACCACGTCATACTCTTTGAAATATGTGGGTTCCAACAATCCTTGGTGGATCGTTGTTTGGAAGAGTTCATCCAATCGTTGGCCATAGAGGAATTACTTGAGTGTAATCGGGGTTGGAATGTCGGCCAAAAACGACCTGGTTAGGTGTAAGAGGCTCTCAACAGTTTCGAATTCTGTCTCATCGAGGCTCTGGGGTCCAGGTCGCTCATCATGGACAAGTTGACAGCGTCATGTTTCAAATCAGATACCTCGACGTCCTCAATATTTTCCGTGGACGTGGCGACGGGATTTGCGCATCCACTGGGGTTGATGGTACCTTTAGAAGATGGTG
>JAULBU010031832.1:0-16346 GCA_032358235.1 Odonthalia washingtoniensis
CAATACCCGATAGGTTTTTGTTCCCCATCTGGATGGATTTGGAAGAGTGCACAGCCTACTTGGTAGTTTCTTGCGTCCGTGTAGACAAAATACGAGAGGTTTAGTTGAGGTAAAGCCAGTATGGGTAGGGTACAAACGGCCTTTATCAAAGAATGGAAGGATTGGAGTTGCTCCTCATTCATTTCGAATGAGTCGAGGTTATTCTTCTTCAAGAGTTCGTTACGCTATGGACATCCACTCTATGTCCTAAGTTTCTTAAACGTTTTGCGTAACCTTCCAATGCTGCCATCTTAACTGCCCCGGTTTTATCCATCTGTTGTTTTAATCTTTTTTTAACCGAACGAAAGTGCCTACTCCCCGGTTGCCTCGTATATATACCCTTCGCTCTAACAATTGACGGTATAATTGACGTGAGAATTTTTGGATGTTGAGATATTTCCGTTGACAGAACTCTACTTATTTTCTTTTCAGTGTAGCACTGGACAAATATTTTTCCTATACAAATAAACCCTCCATTTATGCCACTTTGCTCATTTGCTACCTCTCCAAAACAGTCATTGTCGTGTTTCTCAAATTTGTTCAATTTCCACAATCCAGAGCTGGGCTGTCCATCAAATTTGACCACAGCTTTACATTTCCTTACTCTACACGTCATTTTAACATATAGAAGCGTTTTATTTTTGTTCACACCTTTATTCACACCGATCCATGCTGTGTATTCCCGACATAATCGTTCTCACTGCCATCAAGTGGGAAAACATTCGCCTACTTCAGGATTAGTTTCCACTGTCCGTCGTGGTACCCACATATCTGATGCTTCTCGTTCCACCCATAATGCATCTTTCGCATTTTCTATCGCCCATTCTTTATATAATTTCATTTGCTTTCTCCTTCTTTCTGTAGCATTTGGTGATTTATCCTTCGTTCGGACCTTCACTTTTTTCACTCCCTCTATCTCATCATTTCTAGTCGTCTGTTGAACTTCATGTTCATTTACATGTTTGGATCCATTTTCATTTTCATTTTCATTTTCAGTTACGTTTACGTTTCCATTTTCACTTCCAGTACCGTCTCCATTCGATGAAATCGGCGGTCCAAGTGGGCCCTCCACATTGCTATCTAGAAACGAATCAAACCATTTGTCCATATATATATTTACATTCCAACCTGAGTACTCACCACTGCAAACAGCAGCTGTGTGCTCTATATATTTTTCATCCGTTAATTGATGAATTGTCGGTGCATTCTCCAAAATGATAAAGCCAGCCTAATATTGGTTTTGTTTTGAGAAGCATCGTTTTCTGCCAAAATTTCTGCTCTTCGCATACCTTGTTTCGCTATTTTGAAACACGTGTATGCCCTCCCCTTGTTCTCATCGCTGACCTTGTCCGGATGAATTCGCAGCGACAGCTTGCGAAACGCCTTCTTTAAAATGCTATACTGACACCCACCCGACACAAGCCCACCGATAATAATGCCGTTGATTGGTGTGTTATCGTTTGTTTCGTCGATCCGTTCGAGTTCAGCCCATGTTTCGGCTTCGCGATCCATTTCTGTTAAGAAGCAAGGGGAGATTGGATGGTGAAAAGATGGTTGCATTCCGTTTTGGGAGGGTGATATGTAGTTGTTGAAGTGGAGAACGTTACAGCGGAGTTAACCCAAACAGATCGTTCCCCTTTTTTTGGTTTTTCCCCCTAATTTTATTTTCAGAAACCTTGAAAATCGTATACAGATACTTCTGACAAAATTGGGGTGGTGCATTGTCACATATTACATAATCAGAGTGGCGAATTCCAAAGTGATTTCCCTTCATTTTCCTTGTGTTCATATTCGGGATGGTGAAGACCTCCCCAAATTTCAACATGGGACATCAATTCACCATCACTTTCGGTCTTTATTGTACTTTCACCATCCATTTTTGAAAAGTATACACATTCGTCCCCAGAGTTTCACTTTACACTATTTTCACTATCCCAAGCACAGAATCTCCCATTAATTCATGATTTTCAGGAAAATGTACATGCATTTCGTGAAATGGTGCCTTTCAACTTGGGAAAATAACGACATGGATATTTCAAGTTATTATCCAGCCTAGCTTGTCGTCTTTTATGTTCTTTGTTCTGTTTTATCATCCTGAAACGTTAAGTTTTATTCTGTTTCCATTTATTTATAGACATGATAACTATTATCATGTCTATCTATTTTTGAACCTTGCTATGGTATTTTTACATGCCACTTATTGGCATGTGCTGTCTTTGCTTCACATTTGTCTACTTATACTCCCACTGATGCGAAGTTCTCGTCTCCGTCGATGAGGATGACCCATCGAGTTAATGTTTCTTTATATGAGCTCATCTACTTACTCCTTGCCTCAGCTTCAGCTACATTTGTTAGTTCTACTTTATCTTATCAGCGTAGATACTGTACGACTACATCTGATCACCTGTCCATCCTAACTCAGATCAACATCTCTCATCTTATCTCTACTGTATCTACACAGCCTGTCACGCTACACTGCTACCTCGTGCTCAACTACCCGAACTGTAACTTTCCATACCGGATATATAAACTTTTATTTACCATTTTTTTTTTATATTATGAAAGAAATTATTAAATTAGTACTGTAGTTCTTGATGTAAACGTGTAGGTATACACTGCTCTATGAGATCTAATAATCTAGCATGATGGACAAAGGGTCAAATAAGAAGATGAGGCTATGATGGTCTGTGAATCAGTCTAAACAATCCGGGGCAGCCAAAATCCAATGCATGTGTTCTATAGTAGCCATGACTGCATATGCTTCCTTCTCTAAGATAGACCAATCACATTGTGACCCAGTAAAATGTTCCGAGAGAAAAGCAAGCGGTCCGTGCCGTTGTTTGACATGTTCCTTAGTTAGGTCGGAACAAGGAACTTGTGTTACAATTCCTGACCAGACGGAATCAGAGGATTCTTTGTATGCTGATAGTCTTTTCTTATCATCTCGATGCACCAAAGTGACTTGATTTTCTATAGCTTGCTTGTACTTGGAGAATTATTCGTTCTCCAACGAAGACCAGCATAGTTCCTTTAGATCCACACGATGGGTCGCGCGCCTTGTGCGTTTGTTCCCTTTTTTGTAGACTTTTCAATAAACTGAAGGAGGTGGCGGATTATCGTTGAGAAGCTTGGTATGGCGTTTCGTAACCATTGAAGAGCGCAGACGAATTGTCGTAAATGCGATCTTCGTAACGGAGGTTCCATGTTCAGTATTCCATCTAAACGTCTAGGGTAGAGACTAATTCCATCAAAAGAGACGATACGTCCACACCACAGGATGCTTGTCGTAAAAAAGTGCACATCAGTGGATGGAATTTGCGGTTATGTTTCACACAAACTTGAAATAGCCGTTTGATGGATTCCAATAGAATTTCAACGGTCTCGGCATGTAAAAGGATGTCATCAAGCCAAGATATAAGATTTGGACGTAGATTGCCTGATATTATAGTCGAAATTGTTGATTGAAGATAAATAACGGCGTTTGTAGCCCCATGTAGAACGAGCATGGGAGTATAAATACCATCTGGTGTGATGAACGATTTAAACGGCTGCGAAGAGGATGAAGAGGTAACTGCCAATAGCCATGGCTTAGGTCAAACGTCGCATAGAATTTTGATGACGACAGTTTATACGGTTCTTGTTCCACGATCGGCATTGGACACTGATGTTTCACAGTGTACCTATTGATTGGGCGGAAATCTAAAGTAAAGCGAAATCTTGAAGGACCAGGCTTTGGTACTAGCAGTGGTGCACACGGCCAAGGTGAGGTTGGATTGGGATACGCCATGTTATAGCCGATTAACTTTGTGACCATTCCCTGTAAGAAGTTACGTCGTTCTTGGGTATAGTTTCGGAGTCGAACATGTATAGGTTGTACGTCCGGAAGGAGGTCAATTTTTAAAGGTTCAATATTCGCAGATGGTCCAGACGAAAACGACGTTCGAAAAATGTTCTTGTAGTGGCTAACGAGCTTCTGTAGAAAGGCACAATAACCTTCAGATAGTCCATTGTCGGTAGCCATTTTTACTGTTTCCGTAACAGCTCTTTGGACCTCTTCTTGATCGGCAGAGTCGATTGGATCTAAAAGTGATGAGTCTGGAAAAGGATCTACTTCTGTTCGGGCTGAGTAGAAATCAACACGTGGTCGCCTGTTGTCGATTTCCGAATTTTTGAAGACGTCAGTAGATGTGATGCGGTTTAGCCTCGTTATCATAAGTCGACTAATATGACCTCCTTTTCCAAAGGTAGCTGATGTTTCAATAACTGAACAGTCCGTTCCATTTAAGACGTCACTTTGTTGCTCGAGGAGACTTCTAGTGTCGACTCCAAGATTCCGTAGTACTGGGAGGCCAAAAAGCATTTATTCGACAGTCAGCTTCGCATCGGCAACAAGAAATGTCACATTCATCAATGTCAATGGCCCAGCAGAAATTCGTAAAATTGTCCTTGGAGGCGTCCAGGTCCTTGAAAATGAGAATGTTCCCGTGTCTTCGCCTTTTTTCAATGCGACTTGGATTTTCACCTGTTCGTTTTTCTTGAATTTGCCGATGCCGTTAAGGACGACGTTTTCGTTGATCTTTGGAGAAAGGATGATATCATCGCTCCCATCGTCAGTTCGTCCATTGCAGGATAGCGATTCCTCACCATCAAGAACGTCTATTAAAATTGATGAAGAGTTCGGTACTTTAATTGATCTCTTGAGAAGACCTGTTGTTACTTTCTTGTCATACTTATTCATGTTTTTTGTACCTTCGGTTTTCATCTGAGATGTTGTTGATCTTTACGGTCCTGTCTTCGCTCGTTCTTCTGCCCATAGGCGTTTTGCTTCTTTTCTCTCGTCATCTTTTGATAATTTTCAGTCTCGGATCATGTACCGTCGTCCTTGCGATCTGCATGGGCTGAATAAGCCAAGTAGTAGTTGCTGGGTCTTTTTGTCTTTGTCGTCGTTTCTTTTGGTATTTATTTTACTTGAATTGACTCCATTGTTGTTTGGTGTTGTCCGTTTCGGTACATTATCTACGATTTGAAACGCTTCCGATATCTTGATTGCATGCACCATAAAGGCTTTGAAATGTTTTTCAAGTTGTGGTGTGTAAAATTGAGATCGGATTCTGGACGGTGTCGTAATGTGATGGGTAGAATGGCTGATAATAGGTGGCTGACAGCCACTTTTTGGTTGGCTTCCAACAACAAGCAGATACCATGCCGTCGAAGTATCGTGTGGTACTTGACTAAAAGGCTTTCGATTCTTGACTTGACGTTAGCGTCATTCATGTTCATGTTGAGTTCGTTACGTACGATGTCATCTAGACCTTCCAATCTTACAGATTCTTTCTATTCTTAAGCTTTTCCTTCCAAGTACTCTCGGAGGGTATTGTCGTCTGATTCGTCATAGTCATTTATTCCATTGGTGAAGCCAAGTGCTATTGCTGACTCGAGCCACTCTGTATTGACGCAAAACTTGAGAGAGACCAGTTGAACTATTTCAGTTGTGACGGTGTTCTCGCCAAGAAGATGAAGGGCTCGTTCCTTGATCTCCTTTGAATATTGATTGTATTCCAATAGGAAGGTTTGAATAGATGAGGCGTCTGTTGCTTTAAAAAGCCGTTCCGTGACAGAAGTAGACATAGTTAAAGAGCTCAAGTTTACATATACTTAGATTGATTTTCAAAGCTGGAAGTACTCGTAAACGTTTTACATTCCGTAGCCGTAGTGATCACTGTGGCGAAATTTGGTTTTCTAGGTGAGGTGAGACGAGGAATTTCGTACTTGTATATTTTGAAGTGGCCGACGTAAATAAACGAAGTTTTTTAACGACGGTGGTTTCATTCATACATCATGATACTAGTAGAAAATAATATGCCACACTCACAAGCATCTATTCGTCTGGTCTAATGGTATTGAAATCATGAACAGGACGAGTGGTCGAGAGTTCGACCCTCTTTGTGGAAACTGTGATAGAGGGGAAAGCTGGCATTCCTCTTTGTATGAATGCCGCCCGTTTTGGCTGTTTTGGCCCGAACATATGGCCGATGCTGATTGGGTGTCGTGTTCCACAGTTTACAGCTTAACCAAAAGTAGAAGTACTTTCTTTTGGTTACAGGCGTGTGAACAGAAGATCAAGTTTGATCATCTTTTATCCATACTCCGACTCAAGATGGATGAATGAATGTTTCTTTCATTTATTTCGTTCCATCAAAAATTGGTCCAGATCCGATTATTTCATTTTGGGTCGGAGCAGTACCACTACAAAAATAAAAATGATTCCTCTCCCATCACCTTTTTAGATTTACTTTCCTTCTCCAAAACAGAATGCATATATATATATATCCATCTTCAATTACTCCATCTGACACTACATTACCTTCTCCAAAGATATTCAATACAACAACAAAAAGTCAATCATTTCATTTTAACTCATCGTCCAATTGACCACGCCCATTCGACCCGCTCACTGTATTATTTGTACATATGGTGCACGCATGAATGACGGAGAAGGGGTGGATATAGTTGTCATGATGGCTGTGTAAGCATTTTAATACCAATGGCAGGTATAATTTATATGAAAAATCATCCTTGCCCGATGTATAAACTTTTACTGACAAAATTTGAGTTTTAGATTGAAAGGGATTATTAAGACGAACGTTACAATAGAACCCGCTGATTTTAGGGCCCATATTTGAGGCAACTATTATTTCCACCTTTCTAAACCGCTAATTGGCCACAGCGATGTTTCGTTGTAAACTGTGTTATAAAATGCCCTACAGTTTTAAGGTCAGTACACCGCAGCGGAAACGGATACGGTGGGGGATTGAAAGATGTGCATGTTCTGTGTTTTCTAATTGGCTTTGAACACGTTCGAAAATGTATGCAATAATAAAATAAAGTCGTTTGGAGAAATTTTAAAATTTCGCGGTAAAAACGGCACGAGTGTGTTTGCACATCGGCGCCGTTTATAGAGAAAAATCTAATAAAAAGGCAAACGGTGTTTGGGAAAGTGGTCACCGCATAACAAGCGTAATTTTAAAAACCGCGAATTTTGGTATGTTGTAATAATCGAAAAATAATAATTTGCTCTACTCTGCGATGTCAACATTGAACAACATGTATGCGGAAAGGCGCACGAACGGGATTTTCTGGTAGATCAGGATGGAAATACCGTCCGCGTATTCGCACAACGGCGCGCCTTTCCACCCCATCCTGCAACAAGTACAACAGGAAGCCGCAAGAAAGAGAAGTAGAACAAGAATCAAGCGAAGAAATTGAAATAAAAAATGGAATGTGAAAAAACTATGAAAAAAAGAAATAACAACATACTGGAAGATACTAATTCATTTCTCAATTACTCTTCATCGTAGGATGACGAGGAGAACGTTGAGAAATGGGAGAAGAAGAGGGAGAACATCCGGGCAGCTAAAAAATAAGCCGCCGGGTGTTCAAGAAGAAACATATATCAATGAGAGAGATTAATATATTATCTTTATTCGTCAAGATGACCGACGTTCGCTTCTATGTCAGCATGGATATGAAGAAATAGATTGTGTTTTATTGTTTTATTGTTGTTTTTAGGTTTGTTTGTGATTTTAATAAAAATGTTTTTTTTTTACTTTTTTTCCTTCTACTCTTTTTTTTCTTTTTGGCAATGACAGAATGGGTCAGAGAGATAAAACAAAACAGATTCGAGTGGTACATGAGAAAAGCAGACCGTTTATATGTGATATGTGTGATAAAACGTTTGGAGAGAAATCCTCTATGTTAAAACATAGAGAATCTGTACATGATGATGTACGTATTTTCAGATGTGCTTATTGTGATGCTGTTTTTTCAGAACATTCTATGTGTGATATACATGTAATAAATATTCATGATAAAAAGCAAGCTAAATATTTTTGTGAACAATGTGGTTTACCATTGTCAAGAAAAGGTTCATTACATGAACATTAGGCTGCTGTACATTCTAGCTGCGCCAACAAGTACATCGACTTATTTTTCTTCCTCTAAAGCTCGTAGTTCTGATGAGTTATCATCATCATCGACGACGATACTTTCAGCCAGTGCGATATTAGCCGTTATTATATTAGGCCACATAGATAAATAGTCTGAAAGCAAGGACAGATTTGATTAAATCTGCAGTGAATATGGGGATTTTTAACTGTTTTGGGTTCTTCGCAGCCTCAAATAATTGAACATTAACAAAATATGTAAAAAAATGACCTATATCAATTAATGAAGAAGTTTCAGTTACACCTCCCGTTGAGGTACCAGTTTTCCAGCCAATATCAATAACTACATAAATAGCTGTAACTCTATCTCTCCAATCAGTTTCTGGTGAGAAAATACTTTGTACGAATGAAGAAGTATTTCAGTTGCTTCTTCTTCATACCTTGTACATAACGCTTTAACTAATTCAACAGCACCTCTTCTTCTAGTACCTGTATCACAACCCTCCAAATCATGACGTACATATTCTCTTGGATCATCTTCAAACATTTCAATATCTTCTTCTCTTAATTGAATGTTAGGTACAAAAATTTTATTGCATACACCAGTTAACGCATTGCTTTCATTAAATAAATGTGAATCAGGTGTTCTTGCAACACCTGATAATAATTTTATACCAGTTGTAACAACAATATCAAATCTTGTTGGATTACCACGATGTATTGATAATTGTCATGCATCACTCGTAAATTGTGGTAAAAATTTACTAAAGTCTTCATCATATTTAGTTGCATATAAATTAGCGATTTCTAATACGGACTCATCAAATTTATCTTTGAGTCCTGGTTGATCGTCATCATCATCATCATCATCATCACCATCAACTTGATAAACAACATCAGATTGAAAAGTTAGTAATATTTTTAAAGATGACATATACTGCGTAATATTATCTTCAAAAAATTGAGGTAATTCTTGCCAACTTAAACTATAAAATACACGACACAATATATTTGAAGCTGTTGAAACAGATTGAATTAAAGAAAGATCGTCGAAGGTAAAATCTTCACCCAATACACGTGATATCAAATTGAAAAGTGATAAACTCTGTTGCTGTGTATGTTGTAAGGAATGGTTAATTTCAGTATATAGCTTATTTGACCTCATACGTTCAGGATATCTATCAAATACAGAATTTAAAGTTTCTAAAATTGCAGCAATTGATATCCAGTCAACGTAAGATATAACATGTTGCTGTTCTTCGCCAGAATTTGAGTCAGCAGTTGTCATAATAGTTTGTAAACAATTAGCTAGGGCAGATTTCGCCAGACTTTGAGTCAGCGGTTGTTATAATAGTTTTTAAACGATTATCTAGGGCAGACATTAAATTAATAGGTGAGGGTGATACTAACATAATATCAATAATTGAAGATTTAATATGATTAAATAACTGTGAATGTTGTCCTGGTCCATCTTCATGTGAATATGCACGTGATGTTACATCTTTTAAATATACTATACATGCTTTACGTACATGATCAGGGATGTTTGTATTTGATAGTAATTGTAAGACAATTAAAGGGAAATCTTGTGTATCTGATTCACGTTGAGATAAGAAAGATTCTGCTGTAAGTCTCTGTGAATCCTTCTGTGAAAATGTATTTGAAATTGCATCTGCGATAGAATGTGTGATGGCGTTGACATCAGTCATTTCACTCGTTTCAAAAAAGAAGGTACCACGTATTATTGACAGGACAATCAATGGGGTTAGTTGATAAACAATATCAATTGATAAAAAAGACAATCAATGTAGTTAGTTGATAAACAATAGCAATTGATATGATAAAGGTCCGCCGAAGAAAGGTCCGCCGAAGAATGCGTTAGGATGATAATGTCGTTGCGTGAGGACATGTTTGGGTGGAACTTCTTCCAGGTTGGTGGTGTCCATCAACAAGATGAGACGTTGAAGACGGAGAGACGGGAGAAAAGTAGGGGAGATGGTCGATTGGGATTGATTGAAAGAAAAAACACGCCGACGAAATTGGTATAGGTTGCTGGCGCAGTACAGTTCAGTGTAGTGAAGGATAACATTCAACTGCATTCCGTTGTTTCAAAATTTAATGTTAATTTATAAAAAAACATCACACTTGTATGAAGTAATTCATTACAGGTGTCATGAGTTTCATAAATCAACTGTTGAATCATTGTACCGTAACTGTCACCATGATCATGTTACAGTAGCAATTGATTCACCAGTGACAGTTATCGCTGTACTGCTCACCACGTTTAAAATCGGTGCAATTACTGTTTGGGGTATCACCCTTGGAGTTTTTTTAATTACTATTTGGTACTCATGGTTACAATGGAATGCCCTCGCGCACCCCCATCACGACAACCACATCACCATCTCATTCATCGCTAATCCTACGATACACATCGCATCATCATCATCATGTAATCAAGTATGCTATATCAGTACATCTTCATCTTCATCTTCATTCTCCCCATCACCAGGACTTCCAGTAATCCGTCGACAAATACCACCATCCCGACATAATCAACAACATAATCAAATTACAAATTCTGCATCATCATCATCGCAACCCGAACAAAAAGATCCCAGAGGAATAAATGGAACAGGAATATTTTACGCAGCTTTAGTAGCCGCACAATTATTACCATTTTCAGATTTTACTAATGGATTATTAGGAGATCTTGCATATTTTTCGATAACCTCATTAGCATGTATTGTAATTGGAGTTCGCAGAGCACCCTTTGAACAACCTTCATTATCAGCACAATTATCAAAAACACAGGTAATAACAGCACCTTTTGCAGCATCTGCATCTTTATTTGGATCATACTTTATATTAAAATATACAACTAATGATCGAAACTTAATCTTAAATTCACTTACAATATATTCGGTGGTTCTCTTTGTCTAAAAGAATCCTCACATCCTGTATATCATTCATTGCTTTCCTTTTTTAATATTAACAAACCTGAATTATTTTCAAAACGAAAAGATATCAAAGATGGTGATGAAGATGGAGATGAAGATGAAAAGATTCCATTTTTAACAAGTTATGTACTTTCTATAATAACCATATTTATGGTTATGTCATATTATTTATTTAAAACAGAACCTACATTTGTATTTTCAAATATAATAGCAGTATCATTAGCAACAGGAGTATTATAATTAATAAAACCATCTTCGTTTTGGTTGCATGTGGATTATTAATAGGCTTTTTTATGATATTTCTTGGGTATTTAGTTCTGAATTTATTGTATCAGTAGCTACTACAATCTATACACCTAGAAAGTTTTTATTTCCTCGAATCTTAAATTCACCAGCAGCGCCAGCAGCAGTATATCCGTATTCTATTTTAGGCTTAGGTGATATATTTGTACCTGGTATCTTCTAATCTATTACTCAAGCTTTAGATATGAAATTTTGTAATAATAAGAAAAGTCCATACTTTACAACAGATGCAATAGCTTATGTATCGGCCTTATTCTCTTGTTTTTAAGTTAATTTTAAGACCGGTTCTGCACAGCCAGCATTACTTTATTTAGTAATTAACATCATCATGTAGCTCAACAACAACATCAACATGTATCTCAACATCAACAACAGTAACAATAATAATAACAAAAATAATTACAACAACAACAATAATCAATCATCAGTAACGACAACAGCAACAAAAACAATAAAGCACGACTCGTTCAGTAACCATCATCACAATCACCATCACAATCACCATCCTTTTGTAACAATAACAATAATATAACCGTTGAATCATCATTTGTAGCAGTGAAAAAATTCATATCATTTGGGGATATAGTGATTGACTACGACTTATTCCCAACATCAAAACGAGTAGCGACGATGATGTGATTTTGATGTCAATTACGAAGCAATTATGGGCCGTATATCAAAAGGTCTCCAAATATTGTTTATGGAACCTTCCGCTTTCAGGCTAGAGGTTTGTATTGATAGGGTTGATGGGGCGGGATGTGAAAAGTTGAAATGAAAAGTCAGATTGGAGAAAGAGAGAAAGCGTGGCAATTGCTTGTTCTTAAGATTGTCCAACATCAACTTCAATGTTTTAAACTTATGTTGACGTTTGAAAGGGAATATGGACATATTTATGGTATGATTTACAATCATACACGTAACTATGGTATGATTTAAACTTGATATAGATATGCACATAACAGTTTGAGAACTGTTATAGAAAATACAATAATAACATAACGTTATCATGAACTTCCTAATTTGTAATGGATGGGTTTCAGATATTCAGAATTCTCCCAATTTGCATCTGTTATAATATATTCGCAATATCGGTTGCTACAAGTAACGAAAAGATATTCTTATAATTATCAGAATCATCTCAATTAGAATATATTATAATATACTCGCGAAGTATGTTGCTACAAGTAACAAAAATATATGCTATAGTTTTATGAGAAGAAACGGATGCCTATCTTAAAAACGACTATGGTTTCAAAACTGTGGATCCCTCTTTAACGCGTACAATTTGTTACGGATGGTACCGTCAGAAGGAAAGTCTGTCGGAAGGGTACTGTCCGCGTATCCTAAACGACTTATCATCATAGCCCTTGCTCCGCCTGGTTTCATCTACATGTTTTCAAGCATATATCGTAGGCATTCTATGTATCTTGGAGGTATACGCTTCCATCCACTCTTTTTCCAACAGACTGAGAACCTGGTACACTTCCTTTTCCGGCGTACATTACTACACTATCTATCACACATTGTGTATTTCTGCGGTCATCTTCCTCACGTATAGCGCCTTCACTTTTTGGATCTCCAGGTTCTTTCTCTACCTCCTTTTCCACCTGTTGACGATGTTTGTATTATTTTGGTGAGTATGGACACTGTCTGCCTGATGTGTTTCTCTATTGGCAAGTCATACTTTCTAGGATGTTTCAGCTCTAACGCACGCAACATCATCTATGCATACATCTTCCTCCCTTTATCCTCCACCCCATCAAGAACTATGCGTTAATATCGTCCACAAAATCGTCAGAGGTGTTTCTTCCTATTGTTCGGCCATGCAATGGTCGCCTTCCTCACCCTGCTCTAAAATCGGTCCCTTCCTTCACGCATGCACTGACCTCGAATTATGCAAGTTGAGGACAACATGATAGTCATTCTGTATCGCTATTTTCCCTTTCCTTAAAGCGATAATGGCGAGTTAAGCTGCACGGTTCATGACAGTTCTATCTGATTTAACATCTACTCCGTCACAATTTTTCTATGGTGATCGAAACTGCTGTTGGTACGGTACACTCTCCGGCCCTTCGGGCACTACGGAAGGATTCCATTCCATTCCACTCCATTCCTGTTCCGTTCTCCCTTTCTTCTTCATCAACTTCCAACTCCTCCTCTGCATTACGCACCGCAGGATGACACCGAATCCGTCGAGGCCTTTTAAGTTCTGACACGGCGTGACGACACCAAACAACTACTCAAGTTTTCTTACTCCTGTGGTCCACTGCGACATCGCTTGGAAGACTTACGCTGACGACGTCCTCCTCCTCCTTTTCCTCCATATTTTCCTCTGGATGATTTTCATCCATCCCGTTTTCCTCCACCCCTCCCTCCATATCTTCTTCATCCTCGTTTTCATCTCCCATACACAGACCTTCATTAATTCTCACGGACTGTGAAATTGGCGATACCTCTTTCAGTACAACACTGGCATGTTCTGACAGTATGTAGTAACTTCCCTCCCCTCCAGAATAAGGGAAACAACTTGCAACAACCTCACCATTACCCAGACGCCTGTAACTAATCTCCCCCAATCTCCCTAATATAGCAAAGTTCTTAGCAGTGACACTATCTACAATTTCTTTCATTCCTTTCGACTGTCTATTTATCTGTTCCACTACCGAATTTCCTACTCCACCTTCATACATTAGAGCTTCTATAACATGCACAGGGGTCTTGATATCAGTTTCCTTCTCCCGTACAAATCTGTGAACTTGTTTCATTGATATATCAAAATGGGCATCGACGATGTTCTTCCCACATGCCGTCTCAGGGTTTATTATCCGTTTCAATTCTATACCATGATGTGCAGTTATCGCCACGGATACAACAGGAAGTATGTCGTTTTGGTAGCACCTTGAATTGTCAGACATTATCCATATGTTTTTCATACTTGGTTTCTCCAACTTAACTCTGCACAGAATTGCATCTAAAATGCTAATAACACCCATCACATCCTGTTTTGCATCGTTTTCAACGATGTGGTCCAGGAACAGTATGCTCATATTAACGTCTGCTATAATTTCATTACTTCCATTCGTTTCCGTTGTTGCGCTCACCCCTACTTCATTACCCACCTCACCATTTCCATTTCAATTATCATTCCCAGCATAGAACAGAACCATCCCATGCCATGAAAAACCCCTTTTCCGAAAAAAAACTCTGTGTATGACTCTTGAAACCGAAAAGGTTCCAGCTTCATCTTGTTGTCAATTATCATCATACCACTCTAATCCGCCTCTGCAACTCCAATTATGTCATATATCTCATTTATACGAGAACCTTGCGCTTTCGCACGATTCTGATGGCCCATAAAAGATATTATTTTCCGTTTAACTTCGGTTAATGCAGTAGCAATTCCTTCGTTAGGTTCGAATATATTGTCCATAACATCCTGCACAACCTGCATTAGCTTCAAACATTCATTGCACGTGCTTTTTCCGTTTCGTACGGTTGTACACTCCTGAGCGCTTTCTTTCCCGATAAATGAATCGTCACCATACAAGCGATATTTCACACTATGCAACACATCGTTATTCGACATGAGATGATGATGAAATGTATATTTTGAAAATTCTTTCACTATCTCCACTGCTTGCACAAGTTTCTTTCGTTGAGGTATTTCTCCCACCTCATTCACAATAATTTTCTTCATTAATGACATGTTTTCATATACCAGAGATGTTTTCACGTAGTCCACGCAAGTTTTTACACATTGTTCTCGTTTGTTAAATGTCTTCGCCATTCGTATGAACATTTTCATGCCAAGAAACTTTCACTCACACAAATTTCTCTTCTTTTCATTTTCGTAAATTCTCCAAAGGTATTATAAGCTCAACTTTCTCTCAGCTTATTTAAATTTAATCCGCCCCCCATTACAACGAATACGCTTAATTCCCCACGAAAATAACTGCACGTGTTCAGTCCGGAATATAAAACATAGCGCATAATTAATTGTGTCATCATGCACTCTTGAACGATTTATTTTTTCACATGGCAACTTACCACTTTTGGAAATTGCTATACTGTCATTTTTCGAAGCCGATACATTTCACATACATACCCGTTTATTCATTTTCTCTTCTTCAAAGAAGGCTGGTAGTCATCCTCCATACTTCCCTCTATTACAGAATCATCAACTGTCCACTCGCACCAATCCTGATCATCTCCCTCCTCGCTCTTTGACAAAACCTCTTGCATTTACGTACAGCTCAGTGTGGACATCAAGACAGCTCGCAATTTCCTACGTTCTTCACTTCCCTTTTTATTTTTTTTAGTAGACGGACAACAGTTTCCTGAAAGCTAGTCTCTCGTCTTTCCTCCCTCAGCAGCATCTTGTAGAAATTTTGACCTTTCGCGGAAACGAAAATTCGCATAACGTCTTCATCATTTTCTTGAGAATCACCAGAATGTCTTCAACCGCTCCGTTCGTTAACGTCCCAGTACCTGTCGTTAGACACATACCATGTGGTAGTTTTTTCAGGTGGTGGCTGGTACATGAACTCGTGAGAAGTTCATAGACTTGTGCTTCCCTTTTTTTCAATTCCTTTAGAAGAACTTGTTCAAAATAGTCCATTTCATATGGACGTCAGTTCGTGAGTGTCAGCAATTCGAAATAAAACCCCATACCATGTCAGACAGAATTAATAAAAGGTGTGGTTAGTTAGTAAACTAATTTTTTTGATAGCATAGAATGAAAGGATTGACTTCCCTTCGTTGAATGTCGTGACGTTACCCTATGAAAATAAATTGTCCAACGGTTCTATTAAATAGGCCCCGACAAACCATAATTAATTAAACTATTTTATTTTCGCAACCTTTCTGGCTACGTGAGAGTAACATCACACTCTTTTCTGGTATATTCAATTTTCAAACATCTTGAACGTACCATTCGTGATGAATTTTCCAAATTCTTTTTCTTGACACTTTTCAAGATCTTTCTCAGTACTGAAACTGCCCCAAAATTTGGCTATCGTTGGTGCACAAGATAGTACCTGATGTTTTGTGACGATCTCACGTCATGGTAACGTTCATGACGTCGGTCTTGTACAAAGGCTTG